>JAAAKL020000165.1:0-55762 GCA_010016065.2 Carybdea cf. marsupialis auct. non (Linnaeus, 1758)
CGGAGGTCGCACGGGCTCCGGCACGGATCGAGCGGCAGCGCCCCAGATGGCGGGCAGGGCCCTGGCGGCTGCCCCGGCTACACCTTCGGCGGGCGCTAGCCATAGGTCTGACTTCGGGGGCGCTCGGAGCGGGCCTTTTCTGGGGGCTATGGCCTCGTCCTGGACCGCTCGGTAAGATCGAGACCTGGCCCGGTCCGAAGCCTGCACTCCCGGCGCCGCAGACGGTGACTGAGGCCGTCGCTCCACTGCTCGAGCGCCCGACCAGCTACCGGTCGACGGTGGCCGAGATCCGGGTCCTGCCCCGCCGGCCGTCCCTCGCCCAAGTGTCGACTCTGCTCGGGCTGTCGGCGGTGCTCGGCGCTGGCTTGTGGCTGCGCTACCGCGACCACAGTCGCTTGCCGCCGCCGGCGCCGGTCGCCGATCGTCCTGGGCCATCACGGGTGTTGCTGAGTCCGCCGGAGTCGCGACAGCCACAGCTGTTGCTGGCGGCCGAGGAAGAGGCTCTGGTTTGGGGCATTGAGCGCTTCATCACCGAAGAGCCGAGCGAGCGGCTCGACGTCAGCGCGTCGGTGGCGGCCACCGCCCGCCATGCCGGCCGGCCGATGCTCGAGTTCGAGCGCGCCCGCCATCACCGTGAGGTCTGGCTGTGGTGCGACGACTCGGCCGACGATCCCTTCCTGCGGCGTTTAGCGGGCGAGGTCCAGGCGAGCCTCGTGGCGGCCGGGTTGGTGGTCGAGCGGGCCGACTTCTGGGGTGTGCCGCGCCGCCTGGTGGCAGCTGGGGGTGCTGAGATGGAGTTGGGCGAGCTCGACGAGCGGCGCGACGCGGCGATCGTCGCGGTGTTGACCGACGGCCGCCTGCTGGCGCTTGAGCTCGAGAGCGCTGAGCGGCGGGGCCAATGCGAAGCCTTGTTGCGCGAGCTGTCGCGCTGGCCGCGGCTGGCCTTTGTCGACTTCGGCGACGGTCTCGCGGCGTCCCTGCTGACTCCACGCAAGCTCGAGACGGTGGCGCCTTCTGAAGCCTTTGCTTTTCTCGGCGGCGTGCGGCGCCCGACGCACCGGCAGTCAACCGCCGGTGGCGATCTGCTGGCCTGGACCGCGGCATGTGCGCTGCCCGCCCAGGCGGTCGACGAAATCACCACCCATTCCTTGCGGCGCAACCTCGGGCTGTCGGTCTCGCCGTGGGGCCTGTGCGAACTCTTCAGCGAACGAGGACAGGCGGACCGGTTGAGCTTCGATGCCGCCGAACGGGCGCGGCTCCTCGGCTGGCTGCTGGCTTCGGAATGTGGAGACACAGGCGAGATCGTTGACGGCAGTATCTTCGCCCGCGCGCTCGAATTCTGGGATGACCGCTACGCCAAGGAAGAATCCGCGCGGCTTGACGGTGAACCAGCGGTCCCCTGGGAGGGAACCCCTGCCGAGCAGCGCCTGCGCCTGGAGCGGGCCCTGCTGAGGTTATGGCGCCAACCCGAGGAGGCGACTGAGGATCTCTACGCCTTGTTCCGGGCCGGACATCAGGACGAGGTCCGCACTGCCCTACGCGATCTGGCTCCGCGTGACCGGATGCCCGAGGATGAGGAAGAGGCAGTGCTCTTACCGTGGACGACCGGCGATCTGCGCCCTACAGTGCAGGTGATGTTGCGCGAGATGGGCCTTGGAGAGCGCTGGGCCGTCGAGCTGCCTCGGCAGCTCCGGCGACCGGGTCGGCTTTGGCTCGCCTTGAGCTTATGCGTCGGAGCGGTCGCGGGGGGAGGTCTGGCGGTCGTCGCCTTGGCATTTCGGCCACCGGCCGTCGGCCACGTCGACGCGTCGGCTCCGGCACAGGAGGTCAGGGTGAGCCGGGTCCGTGGAACTCTGAGGACATGGCGTGTGGACGTGCCGGGAGCGCGGTCCACGGCTCCGGTGGAGGTGTTAGGTGGATCTGAAGTAGAGCTCGGCTGGCAGGAAGGCCGCCGCCAACGCTGCACCGAGGCTGTCGGTGAAATCGGCGAGCTTTGGCGCTGCGGCTATCTGGAGCCACCAGTGGCGGCGGATCCGGATTGGTCGACGCGTAGCGTCGCCTTCCTCGAAGCGAGCCCAGGCGATGCGGCGGCCAGAGAGCTCGCGGCCTGGCTTCTCGACGGAGGATCGGTCAGCGAAACCGTGATCGCGCCCGATCGAGACCTATGGGATCTTGAGGTCGCAGGCTCCGCGATCTTGTTTAGCACCAGCATCCAAGCCGAGATTCGAGAACGCCAGGGGCTAGTAAGGATCCGTTCGAACGACTGGCGCCGACTGGCCGAAGCGCTGGTTTTCGAAGACGCGCGGCCGGTCGCGCAAGTTTGGCCCCACTTCAACCCTATTGGTGATCCGTCGATCTTTGTGTCAGGAATCCTGAATCGAGCGGGGGCAGTACGGGTCAACGAGTCTGACGGGTCGGTGCTGGTGCATGTGCCAGCTGGTGAGTACACGCTCGGCGCGGATGATCTTGAGGAATTGCTGGCCCCTGAATTGAGCGCTCAAGATGCCGCTTTTTTTGGGGATGCAGCCCAACCTGTCCACCGCGTCAATCTAAGCTCCTTCTGGATCGCCAAACATCCGGTGACGAACGAGCAGTATCGCCGCTACATGATGGTGAATCCACCTCCCCAAAGGCCTGAACACTGGGATGACGACCGTTTCAATCAAGACCTCCAGCCGGTGGTCGGAGTCGACTGGAACGAAGCCCGAGCCTATTGTCAGTGGGCGGGGATGGAGCTGCCCACTGAGGCCCAATGGGAGGCCGCGGCGCGGGGGACGGACCAGCGCCGATACCCCTGGGGCAATCAACCGCCCACTGATGATCTCGCTGACTTCAATCAGAGTATCTCTAGGGGTCCGGCACCTGTCGACTCACACCCGCTGGGCGTGGGTCCTTTTGGCACCCTGGAACAGGCGGGCAACGTCTGGGAGTGGTGCTTTGATATTTGGGATAACGAAGCCTACGAGAACCGCGACGGTCAGCCCGACCCGGTGGTCACGGAGGGCGACGCCGGCTTGCGCGTGTTGCGCGGCGGCTCGTGGAACTTCCCGGCCTGGGACCTGGCCTCAGCGATCCGAAACTGGTACCAGGGCTCGGACCGGCTCCAGCTTGTCGGGTTCCGGTGTGTGTTGCCGGTTCCCGCCGAGCCTGACTCTTGAGCCTTGAAACTTGTTGTTGCCGGGACTCAGGCTCTGTTCGCACTGTCGACACTTGTCGACACTTTCAAATCACGGGAGGTTTTCTGGGACAAGTGTCGACAAAGTGTCGACACTTGAACCCTTCAGAAGGTCATCGCCCCACGCCACGACGCCAGACGCTGCTCCATCTGCCAAGGCTTCACTGCCCGTAGCTCCCCGAGCCGCCGCCGAAACCGTCGCCAGGCTCTCGGCCCGGGGTCGAAGCCCTGGCGCGTGATCCGGTGACCGAGGTAGCTCTGGGTAACGCCGTCGAACGGATGTGCCCCTTGCGCTGATTGAGTCGTAGGCGTCGCTCCTGCCAAAGCCAGTCACGCGCCTCGCGACGCCAGAGCTTGAGCGTCGACCGATCGTCGGCGAAAATCGACAGATTGTCGACAAATGAGTCAACCCTCTACGATAGTGTCGACAACTGTTGAGAAAATTCAGCAGTCCGCGGCTAGGCGGACACCGCCGACAAGCAACAAAGAACAAGAAACAAGGCTCAAGGCTCGGCGGGAACCGGCAACACACACCGGAACCCGACGTACTGGAGCCGGCTCGAGGCCGTGACCCCGTTCCGGATCGCAGAGGCCAGGCCCCCGGCCGGGACGTCCCACGAGCCGCCGCGCAACACGCGCAAGCCGCTTTCGTCTTCCGTGACCATCGGATCGACTTGTCCGTCTCGCTGTGCATAGGCTTCGGGATCCCAAGCGTCGAGACACCACTCCCAAACGTTGCCCGCCTGGCCGTGAGTTCCGTAAGGTCCGGCGCCACGCGGATGTTCGTCCACAGTTGCCGGCTGACCTTTGTCCCAGTCCTGATCGAAACAGGCCCGCGTCTCATCAGGCGGCTCGTCGCCCCAGGGGTATCGCCGGCCATCAACGCCGCGGGCTGCGGCCTCCCATTGGGCCTCGCTGGGTAGCTCGAGCCCTGCCCAGCGGCAATAAGCCCGGGCGTCGTCCCAGCTGACACCGACGACCGGCTGCTGATCGCCATTGAAGCGCTCGTCGTTCCAATACTCAGGCTCCGGACGGCCCGACTCAGCGGCCAGGAAAGCCTGGTACTGAGCATGGGTCACCGGATGCTTGGCGATCCAGAATCCACTCAAGCGGACCTTGTGGACCGGCTTCGACCTATCAACGAACTCCCCAGGCCCGAACAGCTCTTCAAGATCCTCAGCACCCAACGTGAACTCGCCCGCCGGCACGTAGACCAGCATCGTGCCGTCCTGATCATGCACCCGCTCGTCACCGGCTCGCGGCGCCTTCGGCTTCACCTCCTCAGCCATCGGCTCGGCGGTCCACGCCAGCAACGTCGCCAGTCCGAGGACAGCGACCAGGGCGATCATCGCCGCCGGGTGCGATGAGACGGCGACGGAGACGCCGGCCAACCCGCCAACAACCAGGCCAATGGCGATTGCCGGCGTAGCGCCTAACCGGTCGAGCCGGCGCCAGACGGTCCATCGCGGCTCGACGGGCATCGCCCTCAGGAAGTCAGATCGCCGCGGAGGCTACGACCGGCTCAACAGTTGGCCGCTTGCTCTTGTCCCCGCCACGACGTTCCGCCCAAAGCTCAGGACGCAAGAAATACGCGTGAATCCGCGAATCTCCACTCAGCTCCGGGTGGAAAGTCGACGCCAAGAGCCCCGGCCCTTCGAGCAAGATCGGCTCGCCGTCTAAAGATCCGAGCACCCGTGCTCCGGGCCCGACGCTGCGCACCCGCGGAGCACGAATGAAGACACCGTGGAGGTCCGTGTCCAGGCCCTCGAGATAGATCGAGCGGTTGAACGAGTCCACCTGTCGGCCATAAGCGTTGCGCTCAAGCACGGCGTCAAGCAGGCCGAAACGTGGTGGGCGATCACCGTCGTCACCGCCGAGCAAAATGGCCCCCGCACAGGTGCCGAAAAGCGCCAGCTCGCCGGCTCGGTGACGATCGAGAATCTCCTGCCGGAGATCGAAAAGCTCGAGTAGATGATGCATCGTCGTTGACTCCCCGCCGGGGATCACCAGGTGAGACAAACCGGCCAGCTCCTGCTGATTGCGCACCTCCCGAGCCTCAACGCCCAGGCGAGCAAAAGCTTCCTGATGCGGAATGCTGGCGCCCTGCAGCGCCAGCACACCGACCTGCGGAGACGTCGAAGACGACACTACCAACCCCGGGTTTGCAGCTGGGCTTCCGGCGCCATCTGCTCGACCGCGATGCCTTTCATGGCTGCACCGGTCTCGCGGCAAGCCTCAACCAGAACCGCGGCCTCCTGAAAACGCGCCGTCGCTTTGACGATCGCCGCACCGGTCCGCGCCGGATCCTCCGACTTGAAGATGCCCGAGCCGACGAAGACCGACTCCGCGCCCAGCGACATGACCAGCGCTGCGTCCGCCGGCGTGGCAACGCCGCCCGCGGCAAAGTTCGGCACCGGCAGCCGGCCCTCTTCCCACACCTGCTTGACCAGATCGTAGGGAGCGTTCAATTGCTTGGCCTGGCCCAGGAGCTCCTCACGTGAGGCCGCCCGCAGGGCGCCGAGCTCACGCCGAATCAACCGTAGGTGACGCACCGCCTCGGAGACGTCACCGGTGCCGGCCTCGCCCTTGGTGCGAATCAAGGCCGCGCCTTCGGCGATGCGGCGCAGGGCTTCACCCAGGTTGCGGGCGCCGCACACGAACGGCACTCGGAAGAGATGTTTGTCCACATGATGCTCGGAGTCCGCGGGGGTCAAGACCTCGCTCTCGTCGATGAAATCGACCTTCAACTCCTCAAGCACTCGCGCTTCCTGGAAATGCCCGATCCGAACCTTGGCCATGGTCGGAATGGTCACCGCTTCCTGGATGGCCGCGATCCGCTCGATCGACGCCATGCGCGCAACGCCACCTTCCTTGCGAATGTCCGACGGCACCCGCTCCAGCGCCATCACCGCCACCGCACCGGCGTCCTCAGCGATCTTCGCTTCCTCGACGGTGGTGACGTCCATGATCACGCCGCCCTGGAGCATGCGGGCGAAACCTACCTTGACTTCAAAGTCGACCTCTGCGGCCTGATTCTCACCGCCGTTCGCATCTCCATTCGTCTTCATCGCGATCACCTCGTGGTTGTTGTCGACGTCGCTTCCTCGGCGACGACTCGGTTGATTGTATGCATCCAATGCCTGAATAGTTCGGCCCTGATTCAGGCTTTCGTCGAAATTGTCAGCAGCTCCTAGCGTACAACTGGACATTATTGTCATGCAATCCTTATATTGTATGCATGGAAATCTCGAAAGACGGCTTCGCAGACGAATGGCTACCGCAGGATCTGGACCCGCAAGGGCCGATCTATCTGTCGATCGCTGACGCGCTGGGAGCCGACGTCGATTCCGGAATGCTTCAACCTGGCGACCGTCTTCCGACCCATCGGGATCTCGCCCGGCATTTGGGCGTCAATGTGATGACCGTCTCCCGTGCTTACGCCGAAGCTGCCCGCCGCGGGCTGGTCGAAGGTGAGGTCGGTCGTGGCACCTTCGTCCGACGTCGGGAACGCCATACGACCCGCATCGAAGGGCCCCAAACCAAAGGGCCTCGCCTGATCGACTTCCACTTCAACCTGCCGGCCGGCGATCCTCAGATCCTCGATGCCACGGCGATCCTCAATGATCTGGCGACGTCGCATCAACCCCTGCTGCACACTGGCTATACGGCGGCCGGTCGGCCTGAGCACCGAGCCGCTGGCGCTGAATGGATCGCTCGTGCCGGGATCGACGTCGATCCGATGCGCACCGTGGTTTGTGGTGGCGCCCAACATGCCATGACTATCACCTTTGCCAGCCTGGCCGGCCCTGGCGACGTGATCTTGACCGAGGCCCTCACCTACCCCGGCATGAAAGCCTTGGCGAGCGTGCTCGGCTTGCGCATCCAGGGGTTGGAGATGGACTCTGACGGCCTCTTGCCAGATGCCTTTGAAGCCGCATGCCGTAAGGCCAAACCCAAGGCGCTTTATTGCATGCCGACGGTTCATAATCCGACCGGCACCGTGATGAGTGAAGCGCGACGGCGAGACGTTGCAGAAGTTGCCCGCCGTCACGGCGTCGCCATCGTCGAGGACGACACCTATGGTTACCTCTGTGCCGATCCGCCACCGTCGCTCACTCACTTCGCCCCCGAGCTCGGCTATTACTTGACCGGCATGTCGAAGAACCTCACCGCCGGCCTGCGCATCGGCTATCTCCAGGCTCCTGCTACCGGCTCGACCTCGGCCTTACTCGAGCGGCTTGAGAGCAACGTCGCGGCTCTGACCTGGATGGCAGCACCGCTGATGGCCGAAATCGCCAGCCGCTGGATTCGATCCGGGCAAGCCGAGGCCATGGTCGCCTGGAAACGGCGTGAAGCCCATGCCCGACGCCGCCTCTACGACCAATGGTTGACCGACGCCCCGACCGCTTCTCACCCCGACTCGTCGCACGTCTGGCTGCCCCTCCCTAGCCCGTGGCGAGGGGAAGACTTCGTCGACCAAGCGCGACGCCGCGGAGTCGGCGTCACCGCCGCCGAGACCTTTGCCGCCGGCCGCATCGCCGCCCCACATGCCGTGCGCGTCTGCCTTGGAACGCCCGCGAGCCGAGGCGAGGTCGGACGAGGTTTAAAGATTCTGGCCGAGATGTTAGCCGCCCCTCCGGAGGCCGCTCTGTCGATCGTCTGACGCTGGAAGGTTCAGAGCTTGCACAGTGCACCAATTGTACATACAATCGCTTGCGTGAGATGGCAATGGGATCCGAAGAAAGCCGCTATCAATCGACGCAAGCATGGCGTTGACTTTGCTGACGCGGTGCTTGCTCTTGAAGACGAACAGACGCTCACTGTCGAGGACAGGGGCCACGACGAACGCCGGTTTGTCTCTCTCGGCCTCGATCCCGAAGGCAGACTGCTCGTCGTGGTTTACAGCTGGCGAGCTGGAACCATCCGAATCATCTCAGGACGCAAGGCGAACCGCCGAGAACGAAGGGAATACTCCAACCATGTCTCGAGCCAGATGATGCCATGAAAGAGCACTACGACTTCAGTCAAGGCCAGCGAGGCGCAGTCGTCTCGTCTGGAAATTCCAAAACCAGAATCACCATTCGGCTCGACGCCGACATCGTCAGCTGGTTCAAGGAGCAGGTCCATGCCGCTGGCGGCGGCAACTATCAAACCTTGATCAACGACGCGCTGCGCCGGCATATTCACGATGCCAAGGAATCCCTGGAGGAGACTCTGCGGCGGGTGCTTCGCGAAGAATTGCACGGAAGCCACGTCACGGCGTCTGAGATCGCTGAGCCACGAGCGCCCTACGACCCTCCTTGAACTTGATCGCTCTCCGGTTCCTCCACTCAATTCGAGGCCTTTCGCTCATCTCGCGAGCCACAGAAGATCGATGACCTAGCCGAGTTCGATCCTGCACCTGCCATATAATCCTTGCAAGTCGCTAAGATACGCCAGGTTCGCTTTTCGTCGGCCACGCAAAAAGGACAGGCTCGAATGAAGTTGCCCTTAGAAACGATCATTCTCACCGCCCTCCTGACGTTGCTGATCTGGCTGGCATTCTATCCACTCGAGGCTCTGAAACCGGACGAAACAGTGCTTGTCGCGGGGATATCCCTGGTGATCGTGCTCTGCGGCAAGTGGCTGATGGGGCGAGAGAAGGAGGTCGGCCAAGACAAAGCGAAGGATCAAGGTTCGGAGAAGAAGGCAGCGGCTGGAGATGGTGCCCAAAAGCAAGCTATGGACGACATCGGAGAGCACGATGATCAAGGATCCAAGAAAGTCGAAACACCTACGCACCGCGACGACGGCGCCGCCAACGAGCCGGATGACGCTAAGCCTTGATCTATTCCTTCTAGCAACAATCACCACTGCCGCCATGCTCGCTACGACCGACCGCGTCGACGCGCAATCTGCGTCCGAAGAACCGGTATCGGCCCTAGCAGTGGTCTGCAGCCCGGATCGACTGACCGTTCAACCCTGGGAGTCTCTTCGCGTCACCGCCGCGGTCGACGGCCCTGCCGTCAAGCCCTTACGTTTCGGATGGACGGTCCCGGTCGGATCGATGGTCGGGTTGGCTAAAGCTGACAGCCGGCAGTCCGAGGCCACCTGGCACCTTGAAGGTGCCACGCCCGGCCCCTATACCGCCACGATCCAGGTGATCGACGCAGCGGGCAGCTTTGCCACCTGCGCGCTGCATGTCGAGGTTGTAGAGCGCGCCCGCGGCGTACTCCGAGAGGTCGGGCGCTCCTGGCTGCTGGAAGACGAATCCGAGGAAGAAGGGTACGGCCTCTATAGCTATATCCTCTTCGGCTCCCCTCCGACCTCTGAGAGTGAGAAACAGCGTTACCTGAAGATCCTCGAGGAATACCTGGATCTGCTGCTCGAGATTGCAAAGTACCGGCGCCGCTACGAGAAGGTCAACCTCAACGTCACCTACCTGCCGCTGGCGGGCATCTCACGAGCCGAGTTGAAGGCGGAGGCAGAGACGCTGCTTGAGAACTATGACTACGTCACCGCCGGATTCCTGCTCAGGCGCCTCCCCGGAACCCATCTCAAGGGCCCTTATATCGTCTCCTCCCTCCAGCGATTGACCGAGGTCGAGTCACTTTCCGGCCACTACCTGTTCCAAGACCTGTCGCGAGTGCCGGTGGATCTCATCCCGTTATGGATGCACCACTTCAAGGTCCGTACCGCTCACCAACGCTTCTGGGAGGAGAATACGGCACGGCAGCTCGCTATCGAGCTACGCACCGCTCTGGGCATCGCCGCCGACGGTTTCCATGAGGTACGCGCCGCCCTGAAGACTCTGATCGACTGGAAGTCATGACCGGTGTAAGCCGCTGCGTTTCGGACCAGCGGCCGGTGACTCACCGGTGCTCGCCACTGCGAGCACGGCTGCCACGGCTCGCCCTGGGTGGGTCTACTTTGCTCTTTCTCGCCGCCGGATCAGCGGTAGCACAGACCACCGACGACATTAACTCGCTGCTGCAGTTCAACTTCTCGAATCCCGGCGCCAGAAGCCTCGCTCTCGCCGGCGCCTTCACCGCGCGTGCCGACGACGCGACGGCGGTTTACGCCAATCCCGCCGGCTTGCTGCAGCTGAGCGAGGTCGAGCTGTCCCTCGACCTCCGTGGCTGGAGCTATTCCAACCGCTTTCTCGATGGCGGAGTCCAGCAGTCGACGGATCGATTCGATGGTCTGAGCTTCGACGAGACCGACGACTCTGTGGAGGGGGTCTCATTCGCCTCCGGCATTTATCCTGGCAACAGCGGACGATGGGTGGTCGGCATCTTTGAACACCAGCTCGCCAACTTCGTGACCGAAGTTCACAGCGGCGGCGCCCAGGTACGAACAGCGACAGGTTTCGCGGCCCTGTCCCGGCCGATCGATGGCATCTACGATCTCCGGATCACCAACGTCGGGTTAGCGGCAGCGGGCCGCCTCAACAAGAATCTCTCCCTCGGCCTGTCGCTCGCCTGGTCGACCTTCGACCTCGAGTCACGGACCGAGCGGCTGGACGCCTTGCGGGCGGACGCTGAGGCGGATCGCGAACTACGCCAAGTGATCGAAGTCGATCCCGAGATCTGCTGTCGATTCGGCCTGCGGGAGGACGTCATCACATTTCAGACCCAGGAGACGGATCCCGAGAACGACCAGGATCTGGCCTGGACCGCCGGGCTGCTATGGCATTCCAGCCGCAAAGTCGAGGGCTTTCCGGTCGTCTCGGCCGGCGCGGTCTATCGCCGGGGTCCGGAATTCGGCTTCGTCGGCAACAGCTTCACCCGTGCTTTCGGCTCGGCGCCCGGTGGTCAGGTAATTCGAACCTATCTTTCCCAACTTCAAGACCCCGGCGATCCCGAGGCTTGCAAGCAGCAGGGGCGAGACGGTTGCCCGGGCAACTTCAAGGTCCCGGACGTCACTGGCCTCGGCGTGTCGTTTCGCCCGTCGCTGCGGTGGGTGATCGCCGTCGACTACAACCGAGTCGAGTATTCTGACCTCCTCGACCGCACCTTGGACATCGTCAACGCCGACCGGGCGATCCCCGAGGGCAAGCAAGGCACACCGACGGATTTCGAGATCGAAGACGGCGACGAGCTCCGACTGGGCGTTGAGGTCGCGTTTTACCGCGAACGACGCCTGCCCGACGTTTTCGTGCGCGCGGGGGCTTGGCTCGATCCCGACCACAAGCTGCGCTATGTGGGTCCCAGCCCGGCGCTGCGAGCGATCTGGGCCCCCGGCGACGACGAAATCCACTATGCGGCGGGAATCGGGTTCCGTTTCCGCCGCTTCCAGCTCGACGCCGCCATCGATCTCTCCGAGCTCCGGAACACGGTCTCCGTCTCCTCAGTGATCTATCTCGGGCGCTGAAGCTGCCGCTTCGCCAAGCGGACGAAGCGGCCTGTCGGATAGACCTCGAGATAGCTACGGTAGGCGGCGGCGACGTTCAGGTCCCAGACCGCCTGCCAGTAGTCGATCTCGACCCGCAGTCGGGTCACGGCGCTGACCGCAGGTCGCGCCTCGCCGGCAAGCGAAGCCTCTACCGTCGAGTCGGCCCTGGCACTCAGGTTGCGAAATAGGATCTCGCCGCGACCGAGACCAGCTGCCTTGCCGAACTGGGGGGTGGTGTCGGAGCGCTCCCGGACCTGTTCCTGGACGTAGGCCCCGAGCTCGTGTCCCCAGACGGAACCGTCGACGGGATTGACGTCCGCTTCTCCCCTCAAGCCCTCGGTCAGAGCTTGGCGGAAGACGCTGCGGTCGGGCACCGTTTCTGTCTCGTCGCCGGCGGTCAAGAACCCCCTGACCGCCTCGTTCAGCGGATCGACCGGGAGATCCGCAGACTCTCCGAGTTCCTGGACGCGAGCCGCCTCGAAAACGGTGCCACCGAAACAGGTATCAAAGACGAAGAGGGCATGATGGGCGCGTAAATTCCTAGCGTACTCATTGAATCGATCCATGCTCAACATCCGCCGATTGGCTTCCTCTAAATCCTTGTCAGGATGCGGCGAGTCGACCGGGACGATATAGCCGAGACGCCTGTCGTCGGACTTTCCCTTGACCATCCTGACCGTCTGGACTCGCTCGGTCCAGCCGTGTCCGGCGTAATACACGATCACCCGCGCGCCGGGCGCTCCACGCTCGTGCAGAAAGTTCCGAATCCCCCGAGCAAGCTGCTCACTAGTCGGATTCTCGAGAGGCTCCTCGACCTGGAAACCCTGGGCGACGAGGGCCCGGCGAATGACGTCGATATCCCCTTTGGCGCCCGGTAAGTCTTGCCAACCTTGGCCGTCAAGATGTCGATAATCATGCCCCACTACCAGCAGGGCATAGCTGCCGTCATATGGGTTATCAGCCGCTCTCTTCAACCAAGCTTCCATCGCCCCGAGGCGCTCCGTTGGTGCGGGGCTGCGCGGCGCCGAAGCGAGCTCGAGCTGGCGCTGCCTGGCGAGCTCAAGGTATTTCCCGGTCCCATCGAGATCGCCGCAGTTCTGTTGCGCCAGCGCGGCGGCTAGCCACGGCATATACGGCTCGTCGCCGAACACAGCCTCGACCGACGCCAGCCGAGCGCTGGGCTCGGTGCCTAGGACCTGGTGGGCGTGCTCGATCCGATGGCGGACCGACCAACATTCGCCAACACCAGCCTCGATCTCGGCCAGGGCGGTCAGATAGTCGTGGATCGCCTGAGCGACTTCGCTCTCTCCAGCATTGGCGTGCTCACCTCGGGGGCCGGTGTCTTGAGCTGCGACAATCGGGGCTCCCTGCCCCGCTCCTTCGGCCCGCGCTTGCTCGAGGCGTGCCGCAAGCTCCTCGCGCAAGGGGAGAGATTCGCCGCTCAAACTCGCATAATGCAAGCTGGCTTCCGTGGCTTGCAGCTGGCCGCAGGCGAGGTAAGCCTGAGCGAGCAGTGAATGGGGAGTCCAAGGGTCTCGTTCACCGGGTCCCCGGGCTTTCCGCCAACGGCGGACCACGCCCTCGAGGCGACGGCGTGCCACCGGTTGACAGCCGCCGGCGAGCAGAAGAGACACCGCCTCATCGTAGTCGCGGAGCGCGGATTGCTGATGGCGCGCGCTGGCGATCAAGCTTTCGACGCGGCGGATCTCGAGATCGATCTCGGAGTCGCCGTCGATCGATCCTGTGCGCTCATCGAAGCCCCAGCCTCGCGGTTCGCGACGACGACGGCGCGCCAGCTCGAGATAGACCGCGGCCTGCTCAAGCTGGCCGCACTCGAGACGAGCGCGTGTCAAGCCCAGATAAGGGGTTAGCCGCCCGGCCTGCGCGACCGGATCGACCGTCGTTTCATGGACCAACTCAAGCAACCGGCGAGCAGACTCCTGGCAATCCCCGGCAGCTGTCAGACGCTCGGAATCTTGATAACGACCCTCGAGCTCCGCAAATCGTCGGGCCCTGATAGCCCTACTCTGAGCGTCTTTGACTTGCCTTGAGATTCTAGCCTCGGTCTGCCTCGCCTCTTGAACAAAGACGGCCAGCTCTTTCATCCAATCGGCCGACTGGGAGTCGACGATCTCTCGGCTCCTGACCGCCGTCTGCCGGTCGTGCTCGGCAAGCTGTCGTTCGAGCTCTCGAAGCTCCGCTTCCGGGTCACTGGTGTCGGTTTGCAGAGCCCCCCGACGGATCGAGGGTACTGACGTGGGCAGAGACGCCAGTTCCTGCTGCAAGCTGGCGATCCGACTCTGGAGACGTTCGAGCTCTCGCCGCAGGATCTGCGGAAGCTCACGCCGCAATCGGTTCAACGTCCGGTACTTGCGCCGACTTCTAGGATAGCAGATCGGCCCCTGGCGCTCCGCTTCTTGCCACGCAGTCAGGGCGTCGGCGTACTCCCCCAATCGATAGAAGGCCAGCCCCTTGTAATAGTACGGAACGTACGGCTCGAACCAGGTCCCATAGGGCCTTACCAGGCCACCGGCGTCGGGATTCTCCTCAGCCGCCCGGTCGAAAAGCACTAGCGCCTCACGCCACCGCTGGTGGTCGACGGCCTGGAGCCCGAGGATGTAGAGCGACTTGTAATCCGCCGATCCAACAGAGGCCCCACAGAGCATCAAGACCCCGGTCAGCGACAGGACTAGTGATCGACGGTCGCTGCCCTGACCTGGAATAAGTGTCATCGAGGGGGCTCGGCTCGCTTCTTGTTTTCAGAAGAGGTACTTCTCTGCACCTCGTCTCCCTCTCGAGAAGGGCATTTGTCTCCACAGCTAAGAACCAGCTATGATAACAGGTGCGCTACTGTATAAAGATCGCCCAGATCACAATGGCCGGCTCCGATTCGCTGGAATCCCACGAATCAGCGTCGGCGTGAACTTCCAGGAGGAGATCGGATGAGCAGCAAACGGCGACCGACCTTGGTCCGCATGCTGGCGCTCAGCGCGATCATCAACGCCGGCCACACAGCGGCTCAGACTTGTGATGACGTGGCCGGGACACTCAGCGAGAGCTCACCGATTCTGAACTCGCAAGATTCGTCTGGTGACTGGTGCAATGCGCATATCATCGGCACCGAGGACTGCTTCGGCACCAACAGAAAGATTGCTCATGATCTGATCTTGAGCGACACTCAAGGCATCGACCTGAAGTGCAGCTCGAGCAGCGGTTATCTATGCATCATGACCGAGAGCTGCACCGGCGAGCAGTTAGACGCCGGACGAATCAACGATCACGAGGTGCAGCTCCCATCTACCGTTTCGTCGGTGCGCCTCAAGATCGTCACCGCAGAACCCGGCCCCGACACTCTATGCGGTTATGAAGGTCCACCGACCATCATCTGCGAAGGCACCTCGTGGGGCGGCGCACCGGAGCCGGGAAAAGTGCGATTCGCTGTGGCCTCCTGTTCGCTCGACGAAGGCGACCACATCCAGATCGTCGTGCGCCGTGTCGACGGCACCGACGGGGCGATCACCGTCGACTATGCGACCGGTGGCGGCACCGCCACTGCCGGAGTCGACTATACGCCCCAGACCGGCACCTTGACCTGGGCGGACGGTGACGGCAGCGACGAGCTCTTTGTCATTTCGACCCTGGAAGATGCCAGCCCCGAAGGGCCTGAGACCGTGACGCTGAATCTCAGCGACCCCACTGGCGGCGCCGTGCTCGGCTCGCCGAGCACGCTGACCCTCACGATCATCGATGATGATGAGCCCGCCGGCAGCGTGATCGAGTTCACCGCCGCCGACTTCCAGGTCGCGGAAGGCGCCGGCATCGCCGTGGTCACGGTCGGGCGCACAATGGCGAGCTCCGGCAACGTCTCCGTGGATTACCGGACGAGCGACGGCACCGCCGCCGCTGGCGTCGACTACATTGGGGTCTCGGGCACCCTGACGTGGCCGCTGGGAGACGGCTCCGACCGGACGTTTCAAGTGCCGATCCTGGATAATCTCGCCCAGGACGGGCCGAAAACGATCGCGCTCGAGCTGAGCGATGCCAGCGATGGAGCGACGTTGGGCAGCCAGAGAAACGCCACCTTGACCATCACCGACGATGACGATGGTGATTTCGCCGACCTGGTCGCCGGCGTCGAACAAGTGGTCTCTCCCGGATATCCGGGCGCGGTTGCCGGCAGTAGCGAGGCCTGGCGCACGATCGTCGGCGGCGACGGCGACGCCAGTCTGCTCTCCGCCTTCCTGGTCGCCCGTCTGTTCGGCGCCGGCCGAGTCGTCGCCATGGGTCACGACGGACTGCCTCAAGACATCTCGGAGCTCGACAATCGCACCTTGATGAACAACGTCGTCGATTGGCTGAGTCAGGGTCCGCCCGGCGCCGTGCGCTACACCACCGGCCATGCAGAGTGGCTGGGACCAGGCAACCTCGCCGAGTTGGGCGCCGAGCTGACTTCCCGCGGATACTCTTTCGGCGGCCTGGCCGCACCGGTCGACGCCGCCTCATTGACCGGCGTCGACGTCCTGATCGTCGGCAACGGCTGGGGCACCTTCAGCGCCTCGGAGGTCCAGGCGATCGAGGACTTTGTCGACGCTGGCGGCGGCGCCTTCCTGGCCGGCCTCGGCTGGTCCTGGACCGCCGATTTCGAAACCTACCCGATGAACGTCGTCGGCGCGCCGTTCGGGCTGCGCTGGGTCCGGAACATCATCTCCGACCCCAGCCAAGACATCGACGGCTCGCCGATCTTCTCGACCTTCTTTCCCGCGGCAGAAGGCGGCTCGATCGCCCGCGCCCAGTGGCGAATCATGGCCGCTCACGGAAGCTATAGCAGCACCTTGCCGCAGCTGCTCGAGTCCGACACGGCGTTGCGCCGGAGTTACGGTCGTTCTCACCTGCTGCTCAGTCAGGTGCCGCTGATCTTCCCGCCCGGATCCGTGCAGCGGCAGTCACTGTACGCTTTCCATCACGACTTGATCTCCGGCGCTTTCGGCGTCGACGCCGGCGAGCAGCTGAGCAAGTCGTTGAGCTATCCGGACGGGGAGAGCGCCATGGCCTATCTGCGCGAGCGTTTCTTCACCACCTGGGTCGACAGTCTCGAGCTGACCGCCGAGCGGACTTCGGAGATCGCCGAACAGGGCGGCTTCCCGGAGCCTTACCGGCAGCTCCTCTCGTCGCATCAGGTCTACCTTCAGGACAATACCCGGCTCAGCGACGGCCAGTTGCAGGTGGTCGGTCGAGTCCTCGACGCGGTCTCCTCCAGCCTGCACGACCTCGGCTCGATTTCGGTCTTCGAGTTTCTCGGCTCTTTACCCCCTGACTTCAATGCCGGTGAGGCCATCAACCACAGCCGTAGCGGGGTCAACATCTTCGGCCTGGAGGTCGGCCAAAGCAGCGAGAATCCCTTCCCAGACGACATCGCACCGTCGCTGGTCGACATCTTTACCATCGTCCTGATCCACGAGCTCAACCACGTCGTCGACGCTCGGACCCTCAGCAGGGACCCGGCCTTGAGCGCTCGCCGAGATGCTTTGATCGCCGCCGCGGGTGCCCAGCCCCTGAACTATCTGCGCAGTATGTTCCCGCCAGGGTTCTTCGTCGACGCCCCACAGGAATTCTTCGCCTCGATCTCCAACCAGTGGTTCTCCGACAGCGAGAAGGTCTTTGAATTGGCGCTGCGGCGATTTGACTCAGGACGGCGTGAGCCTCTCCATCAGGCTCTATTCTTCGCCGAGGTCTACTCCGAAGGTAGCGACCAGACCTGGTTCTACACTTCGGACACCAGCGGCCAGTTGACCAGCAGAGCCATACCTCTCAGCCGAGATCGCGGACACATCCACCGCCTGACCTTCGGTGACCTACATTACGATTTTGAACGTGACCCCGAAGGCAACGTGCTCTCCTACTCCACCACCGCACTGCCTCCTGATGCCGCTTTCACCTGGGTACCGGCGGCGCCGCAGGCCGGTGAGGAGGTCTTTTTCATGGACACCTCGAGCGGCAGACCGACCTCCTGGCAGTGGGACCTGGGTGACGGCACCACCTCCACGGCACAGGGAGCGTTTCATACCTATGCCCAGCCCGGGACCTATACTGTCAACCTGACGGTTGCCAATAGCGCCGGCAGCGATTCGACCAGCGCCCAAGTCATGGTCACGGAAGCCACGGATTGCGTCAGCGGGCCGACCTCGATGTGTCTGAACCGCAGGCGCTTCAGGATCGAGCTGGAATGGCGGGACTTCGCCGGTAATACCGGCTCGGGCCAAGTAGTGCCTTTCGGATCCGACGACTCCGGCCTCTTTTGGTTCTTTAGCGCCAGCAATTGGGAGATGCTGATCAAGGTGCTCGACGGATGCGGCCTCAACGATCACTTCTGGGTGTTCGCCGCCGCCACCACCGACGTCGAATACACCCTGCGGGTGACCGACACCCTCAGTGGTGACCGCAAGAGCTACTTCAATCCCCTAAGCAACGCAGCCGCCGCGATTACCGATACCTCGGCCTTCGACACCTGCAGCTTGGGGGCGACCGACGGCAAACACCAAATCGGGCACAAGGTACTGCAACGCCTCGACCTACCTCGTTTTGACCCACTGACATCCGATGAGGGGGCTCCTCATCGACTCAAAGCCGATTGTACGCCCGGATCCAACAACTTGTGCCTCAACCAAGGCCGTTTCAAGGTCGAGGTCGAATGGCGCGACTTCGAGGGCAATACCGGTTCGTCGAGCGTTGTGCCTTTCGGCTCGGACGACTCCGGCCTGTTCTGGTTCTTTACTCCCTCCAATTGGGAGATGCTGATCAAGGTGGTCAACGGTTGCGGCTTCAACGATCGCTTCTGGGTTTTCGCCGCCGCTACCACCGACGTCGAATACAGGATACGGGTCACCGACACCGAGACCGGAAGGCTCAAACAATATTTCAATGCCTTGGGCAATGCCGCGCCAGCGATTACCGACACCGACGCTTTCGACACCTGTCCGTAGTCTGCCAGCTCGATGATCGGATTCCGTGACCGGAGGATCCTGCTCGCGACTCAGTTCGAGGCCAGCGCCAGGTCGTACGCCGCCCGATAGCGGGCTGCCACCGCGTCCCAGCTGAGCTTGGCCAAGGCTCGGCTGCGACCGACCTCCCCCATCTCACGGGCGGCTGGCAGATCGTCGAGCACCCGCGACAGAGCGCGCCGTAAGGCCGCCGGATCTTTCTCCGGGATCAAATATCCATGGACGCCGTGATCGATCGCCAATGGGATGCCGGAGATCCCGGACGCCACCACCGGTAGCGCACTGGCCATCGCCTCGAGAATGACGTTCGGCAAGCCGTCAACGTTGCCTTTCGAATCATGGACCGCCGGCAGCACAAAAGCATCGGCGGATCGATAAAGATCCGGCAGGTCATCATGCCCGACCGCCCCCGGAAAGTGAACTCGCTGACGGAACTCTGCGGTCGCAGACCGGAATTCTTCCAATCGATCGCCACCGCCAGCGAGCACAAAATGGGCATCTGTATAACGCCCGAGCACATCGCTGAGTGCCTCGACCAGCACTTGATAGCCCTTCTTCGTGGCCATTCGCCCGACCGAAAGAAACATCGGCGCGGATTGGGGAATGCCCAATTGACGGCGCCACTTCGGCCGTCCCTGAGGGTTGGGAGCAAATTTCTCACCGTCGACACCGTAGGGAATCACTCGCGCGAACGCGGGATCAAAGCCCAGAGCACACACTCGATCGACCAGCTCCGGCGAGCAACCGGTGAGCACGCTGGTGCGCGCCAGAACCGAGCGCACCCATCGACGTACCATCGGCTTTTCGGCGATGAAAACATCGCTGCCATGGAGACCGACCGCAAGCGGCAGTCGCCGAGCCACGAGCGCGGCGATCAACGCGTTAGGGACGATCCAGTGAGCGTGAAGCAAATCGTATCGCTCGCGGCGAAGCTCTCGGCGGATGGCCTGCAGCGCGCCGGCGGCATAGAGCGGAGCGACCGCCGCGGCCCCCAACTTCATGGTCTCATCAGCTTGCAAGCTGCGGCTATAACCGAGCAGCTCCCAGCGTTCCGGCGCATAACGAAAGCTGCGCACGGCAACGCCACCGTCGTCCCACTGCGCTTCGACTTCTGGCGCATGGGGCGTCAGGACCGTAACCCGATCCCCGCCGCGCACCAACCCACGAGCTAGATCGCGGATGAAAGGCCCCGAAGTGTCGCCGTCGAAGCGCGGATAGGTCTGGGTGAGGAAAAGAAAATTCTTGCCCAGGGAAGGCTACTCCAAGCGCTCGCGAATCGAATAACTATCGCGCCGACGGAAATTCTTAAATGTGATCATCTCGCCCAACAGGCCGGTGGTCAAAGTCTGAAAACCCAGCAGCATCAGCAAAATACCAAATAGTAGGAGCGGCCGATCGGCGAGAGAAAAGCTCTGATCGACCCCGAACGTGGTCTGCAGATCGACCCACGCCGACTGGGCGATAAACCAAAGCGCGGCGAGGTATAAGTTGATCGCAAATCCGGCGGAAATGAAGATCAGACCGATAACGCCAAAAAGATGCAGGGGACGACGGGTGTATTTAGTAATGAACAGCACGGTCAGCAGGTCGAGCAAGCCCTTATAGAGCCGATCCCAGCCGTATTTGCTATGGCCGTGGCGGCGCTTCTCGTGAGCCACCGGAATCTCACCGATGCGAAAGCCGCGGCGGCTGGCGAGCACCGGGATAAATCGGTGCAATTCCCCGTAGACCGAGACCTGCTCCAAAACCTCCCGTCGATAGGCCTTGAAGCCACAGTTGAAGTCGTGCAGATCGACCTGCGCGAGTCGACGGGTGACCCAGTTGAAGAGCTTGGAAGGATAACGCTTCGACACCGGATCCTGGCGATCTTGCTTCCAACCGGAGACCAGGTCGAGTTGCTCCCCTTCGAGCTTGTCGAGGAAACGCGGGATCTCTTCGGGCACATCCTGCAGGTCGCCATCGATGGTCACCACGATCTGGCCCGAGCTATGCTCGACGCCAGCTGTGATTGCCGCCGCCTTGCCGAAGTTGCGCCGAAAACGAACCAGTTTGATGCGCGGGTCCGCTTGGTGCAGCTCGCGGATGCGCTCCGCGGTGGCGTCACGCGAGCCATCGTCGACGAAAACCAACTCGAAGCTACGACCCGCACCCTCGAGCACGGCGGTGACTCGCCGGGTCAGCTCGACGACGCTCGACTCCTCATCGAGCACCGGCACCAGGACGGTCACGTCCGGCAGAGCGGCCAAGGGCTTGGCCTGCCCGTCGGTGGCAGCAGCAGCAGTCAACACGGTTTCCATCGCTTTTTCGGAAGTTGGAGGGACTCGCGCGGTCGCGCAGGACGAATCGGAGAGCTCTTGCAGCCAGACTTACCATCGAGAAGCCCGCTGCAGTGAACCGCATATTAACGCATCAACTGATGATACCGCTCCCGAGTTTCCTCTACCGGTTCGACATTGAGCTCCTGGATCAGGAGTTCTTGCATGCGCACGAATTGACGCCGCACCAGATCGCGACGCCCCTGTTGAGCATAGAGCTCCATGACCGCCAAATGAATGCGCTCCTCGAATGGCTCCTCCAGAAGCAGAGATCGGTAAGCATCCAACGCCAAGGTCAGGCGCCCGACCTGCGCTGCCAAACGACCGAGGCTGCGTAAGAGCTCGATATAGTCGCGATAAAAGGCCGCCCGATGCCCGGCCACCCAAGCTGCTTCGATGCCGCTGAGTAACTCGCCACGATAGAGTCGCCAAGCGTCGAGCCAGACCTCGAGCGCGCGCGGGTGCTCATCGCTCGAGCCTGCCGCCAGCTGACGCCCTTGCTCGATGAGCTGGGTGAAGCGATCACCGTCGATCCACCAATCGAGCTGCGGATTCAAGGTATAGGCCCCGTGGCTGTAAATGAACACTCGGCGATGTCCGAGCGTCCGGCGAGCCTCGCTCAGGGTCGGATGAAAATTCTTGGCGATGGTGCCCAGGCCAGCGTCCCGCCAGACGGCATCGATCAGCTGCTCCTTGGTCGCTCGACGATCCGGAGCCAAGGCCAGGAAGGCCAGACTTTGAAACGCTCGCCGGAGTCGCCAGACGAGCTCGTGCTCTTGGCCTTCTGAATCGATGCGGCGGACTCGCCCTTGCCCTAGAAGCTGCAGGCGGAAACCGGGAGCCAGCGTTTGCTTCAAGCGGTGGCGTCGAACAGCCGGCGGCGAAGCTGGCGTCGCTTTCCGAAGGCGTTGCAATCTCTCCAAACGCCCAGGGTCTCCGGCCAGCTGAAGGAAGCGTTCAGCATCGGCGTCTCGCCCTAGCTGATGGGCGGCCAGCCCGAGGCGCCGGTAGAGAACCTGTGAATCGACCGTGGGTCGCCTCGTTTGCAGGACCTCCCGCAGGAGGCGAGGCAGACGTGGCACCTCCCCAGAATCCGTGACCCAACATCCCCACTCGAACCGCAAGCGTTCGAGCGCAGCCAGT
Source organism: Carybdea cf. marsupialis auct. non (Linnaeus, 1758) (assembly GCA_010016065.2). Classification (NCBI taxonomy): domain Eukaryota; kingdom Metazoa; phylum Cnidaria; class Cubozoa; order Carybdeida; family Carybdeidae; genus Carybdea; species Carybdea cf. marsupialis auct. non (Linnaeus, 1758). Next base: position 22,005 of record JAAAKL020000165.1, read on the forward strand.
TTTTGCGGATGACCGATCCATATTCGACGCCAAAGCTCGATCTCCAGCTCCTTGACGATCGAGCTCTCAGCCAAGACTTCAACGACCTCGCCATCGAATCGAGCGATGACCCGCTCCTCAAAACGATCTCGGAAGGCCTGAGAATCAAAAGCTGCGGCCGGGGACTCGCCTGGCGACCCATGGTCGCGCAGCCAAAGCAAGGGACCGAGCCAACCGTCACTGCGCCGCGCCAACTCTTCAACGGCGACCTCCCGAGCGACGGGAAATAAGTCTGCGATCTCTTCGGCTCGCAACCGCAGTGCCTGAGGATCGAAGATCCGTTGAGGCAAGATCTCGCCGTCGAGCCGCTGCGCGACTGGCAACACCAGTCGTTGCCCGGGGCGTAAGCGATCCGCGGCCGCCAAGAGCTGGTCGTTCGAGTAGCGACCGTCAGCCACCAGCCAGCGAGCTTCAGAGGACGCTAGACGCCGTAACGAGACGTCGGAAGTCAGCCAGTTCCAGGCTTTCGGCGCCCGGGCCGTCAAGGCTTCGAGCACCCGTCGTCGGCCACTCCACGGCCAAGACCACCACTGAATCAACGGCTGATCGCAGGATTCAAGTCGCTGCTCGAGACGGGCGAGGAATGACTTCGGCAGAGGCTTGCCACTCCGCGGCACCGAGACGTCTCGGCGCCGAGATGCGTCGGTCGAGCGAGCGTCCGGAGGCTCCGACCCGAGGCTCACCGAGCCATTCGCTGGCGCATTCGCTCCAGGACCGCCTGGGGGACGAGACCCTGAAGATCACCGCCTAATAGAAAGACCTCTTTGGTCAAACGGCTCGAGAGGTAGCTATTCTCTTCTCTGGAGGTCAGGTAAATGGTCTCGACCCGTGGATCGAGACGCCGATTCATCAATGCCATCTGGAACTCGGATTCGAAATCGGAGACCGCGCGCAGGCCGCGGACGATGACCCGGGCGCCGAGCTGCTCCATAAAATCGACCAGCAGACCGCTAAAACTCTCGACCCGGCAGCTTTTCGCGAGCGGCGTGCCCGAGCTTTCGCAATGGCTGGCGAGCACCTCCCGCATCATTTCGACCCGCTCCTCGATCGAAAACAGCGCCTCTTTCGACGTGTTGTTCAGGACTGCCACCACCACCTGGTCGAAGATCGGACAGCAGCGCTCGATGATGTCGACGTGACCGTTGTGGACCGGGTCGAAGGACCCTGGATAGACGGCGATTCTTGGAGTCACAGATCAGATCTCTGAAGGCACCGCGTGAGGTCGACGCCGCGAGGCGGGATCGTCATCAAACGGTCATTGTTACTGCGTATCCGAGAGAAGGTCGAAGGTTATCACGTTGTGAGCTGCATCGCTGACGCGCAAGAGCAGCAATCGAGCGTCGCTCGTAAGGGTGACGCGCAGAGTCTCCCGTCGACCGTCGAGCAGCCCATCGACGGCTGGCGCTGGCTGCCATTCCCCGGCGTCGATCGAGACTGCGGCCTCACGCATCGGCGACAGCACATCCACCAGCCGGACCTCGATCGTCGACCCACGACGCTCCAGCGACTCAAGCTTCGGCGGTGAGTTGTCGATCACCACGGACTCGCTGAGCTTCTCGTCGCTCAAGGCCTCGCCGCCGACGCGCTGCTGACCGTCACTGGCGGTCAGCCGGAAACGATAAATCCCATCGGGCAGAGCGGTCGCGTCGAAACTGTAGTGTGTTTTGTCAATCTCGGACGCCACCGGCAACCAGGCCGCTGATGATGACTCCGCTCCAGAGTCGCCGTCACGCCGGAAGTCCAAGCGATACTGGAGCGGGTCGGAGTTGGCATCTTTGGCACTCCACTGCAGGGTGCGGTAGCCCTTCTTCCACAAGGTCTTGGTGCTGCCGTTCTTCGGCGGCTCCAGGCGTAAGGTGGTGAAGATGCCTTCGCGGTTGGGATTCCAGGGTTCAAAGGTTTGACTCTGTGGATTGAAGCTACTGGGGACCAGAATCTGGCCTGGATCTAAGGCTTCCAGCTTCTCGATCTGCGGTTTCAGATTGTCCTGGCGGTAGCTCAACTCTGCGCCTTCCAGTCGCGGTCCGGCGCCCTGCCGGCCCCGAGCCAGAGTCACTCGCCATTGCACATAGCGCCCGTGGGCAACGCCCGCTGGCGCGACGTCGCGATCGCCGGCGCACCCCATGCAGGAAACTCGACCGATCTCGTGCCATGCTGTCCAGGTGGCATCCGGCGCGGCGCTCATGCCGCTGCGCAGCGCGACGTCAACGCCGGCACCGGCGGGCATTCGCCCCTGCCAAAGGAACGAGCCGAAGCGGGCGACTTGAGCCGCGTCGAGCACCGAGCTGATCAGGATGCCTTCTTGCTCGATTTCCGTCTCGAGCCGATAGAGCGCCGAAGCGTTGGCGGTGAGCGCGACGGTTCCAGCAGGTCCTGAAACCAAGCGCACAACTTGGCGATCCTCGAGCACCGACTCCTGGATCAAGTGCGGATCCGACCAACGGTAGAGCTTGCCTTCCTGGCCGGTGCCGATCCACAGTTGACCGTCCTGCCAGAGGATGGAGTGGACGGTCTCGCTCTGAAAGCTGGCGATCTCCTCCACTTTGCCACCGGGCTCGATCTTGAGCACGAGACTGCGCGGCCCCGAGAACGAACCGCTGCGCGAACCGACGGTGTCCGTCGCCTGGACCACGACGCTGACCGAAGCCTCCCCGTCCGCCGAAGCCTCTCCGTTCTCACCAGAGCCGGCGTTTCCCGATAGATCGACAAAACTGGCCTCGGACGCCAGGAGCGCGGCGTAGGCGTGACCGTTGGGGGCGACTGCGATCTCCAGCACTTCAGGATGGGCGGCATCGTGAAGGGTCTTGGCCTTGCCGTCCGAACCCAGACGAACCAGCAAGCCTTGGCCCGCGGTTCCCAGCAAGATGCCCCCGTCCGCCTGCACCGCGATCGAGCGAATGTGGCTGTCCGGGCTCTGGTAGAGAATCTTGTCCTCGCCCTTCGAGTCGATCCGGTAAAGGCGGCCCTTCAGACCGGTCGCCACCAGCAGACGCCCCCTCGCATCCCGCTTGAGATCCCAGATATAGCTGTCTTCAGGATCAAAAACGACCTCCGTGCCGCTCTCGGTGATGCGGTAGACCTTGCCATCGGGAGAGGTCCCCGCCAGCACCGCGCCATCGTCGTCGACCCTCAGCGCATAGATCTCCGGCTCACTGAGCGTGGCCAGCTCTTGGATCATGCCCTGGTGGTCGACTTGCAAAACCTTGCCGGCATTGCCGGTCCCGATCACCCAGCCGTCGGGATGGGCGGCGGCGGTGAACGCGAAAGGCTCGTCGATCGCCGCCAGTCGCTCGACCTGCCGCGCGAGCTCGATGGCGCCGAGCGGATCGACGCTCACCCCTTCGAGGGTTCCCTGAAGCACCGCCTCCCGGGAGTCGGTGCGAAAAATTTTGACTTCGGCCGCTCCCGCGGCGGCAGCCCACACACTCCACAGCACGGCCAGACATCTTGCGATCATGTTTTCCTCTACTGCTGGTTTCGTTGGTGCTCGCGCGGCCGGCGGGTTAGCGAGCGCGGCGACGGACGTCGAGGTCGAGGCGGACCAGGCCGTCAAACGGACGTTCCAAGACTTCGACGTTTTCATACGCGATTTCGTAGCCTAGGGGGGAGGCAGAACTGACGCCGCCCGCCGCATAGATCGAGCGGACTGACCCAGGGAGGTTCGGCAAGACCGCCCCGCCAATCGACAAACCCGGGGCCGGCTTCAAGCCATAAACGACCTGATCGCGTCGCGATCTGAAAGATCTGATCAACTCTAAAGATTGCTCGAAGTTCGAGGGTTGTCGGCGTTCTAAAGATAAGCGAACCGCGTCCATGCTGGTGCCGTCGCCGATCAGTACCAGGTAGCGGCCATCCGGTGTGTCCTCCGGCACTTCGACCCGGACCTGCCGACGCAAGCGCTCGCCGCGATACGCCTGCAGTTCGAGGGTCACCGACACCTCTTCTCCCGGCTCGACCCGGGTCCGCTCCGGATACGCGGCAAGCAGTGTGGACGAGAGCGGCCGATCGACCTGGGTCAGCTCGACGTCCACCCGTTCGATCTCGACTTCGACCAGGTCGTTGTATTCCAAGAACGCGGCAAAAGTTAGGAGGTAGAGGACGCTATTGATCGCCGCTTGATCGCCGTCGAAGCTCTGCCGAATGTGCAGGGACTCGTAGTTAGCGAGCGCGATCTCAGCGTCGAAATCAATGCCTTGAAAGCCGCCGGTGTAGCTGCCTGCCTCGACGGCACCGAGGGCGGAAATTGCCATCAAAATCGGGCGCATCAACGGCAGGTTGGTGACCTCCATGCGGTAGTCCTGCTGACTGAGGCCGCGGAGACGGACCGACAGCGGCGTGGTCGACGCTCGGTCACCGATCCGTCCGCGGACCCCGGCCTCGCGATCTTGGTCGAAGGCGCCGATCACCGCCCCGGCATTGGACAGCTTGAAGGAGCTGAGGGCACTCGCGAAGATGGTGATGACTTCCGAAGACGCCAGAGGTACACGCACCGGTCCTTGAGAAAACACCGGGTGGCCGAACGCCAAGATCTCATCGCCACTGCGATCGGTCACCGTGCCATGAGCCGCGAGGTTGAGATCGCCACTGACCATCACCGCCGCCACCGCGCTGCCCGGGGCCAGATCTGCGTGAGCCACGCTGCTCTGCCCACCGCTGACGCTTCCGACCGGCGCTAGCTCACCGAGCGCGCCGCCGAGCAAGGAAGCCGCCGTCGCCCCGAAGCCGGACGCCACCCACTGCACCGTCGAGCTCGCACCCGACGGATTGGGCGGTCGCAGAGGGTCGAGAAAGCGCGCCAGGAGGTCTTCGGGGAAATCGCGCTCGAGCAGTTGCTGGAATTCGATCTTGAGACTCGCCGGTGCAGACACCGGCTGCACCGCCGCCGCGGGCAGGTCGGAGAGTTGCCGCATGGCACCGATCGGTGTGATGCCGGCGATCGCATCGAGACCGAAGTTGTAGCTATAGGCCACCGCCCCAGCCAGGCGATCGTCGAGATAGACCGGACTGCCGCTCATGCCCGCGATCACGCCGGAGCGTTCGAGATCCTGACCGCTGAGTCGCGCCAGGATATAGCTCAGTCCGGGCTTCTGATTGCGAACCACCCCCAGCACCTCGACCTCGAAACGTTCGGGCTCGGTGCCGGTAAAGACCGACAAACCGTAGCCTTTCTGACCTCGGCTCACCTCGTCGACCGAGATCGTCGGGCCACCCCCTGCCGCTGGCTCTGCCATGACCACGCCAGCTGAGACCCAACTCCCGAACAGGGCGACAGCGAGCCATGCCGCCTTAGAATTCTTCATACACATGTTGAGCATCTTTTTTGGAAATCGCACTCGGGCCGAGCGCTGGGCAGCGCCAGCCGAGTCGATGGATTCTACGGTCGGCCCGACGTCGGGGCCGCGCAGCTGGGCTGGGACGCCTAGGGGTAGGGTCGCGCCGCGGGCGCACCCCACCATCCTCGGCGCCGCCTCTCTCCGCCGCAAGCTTTAGATCTCCGCTCCGAAGATCAATTCCCGAGCGTGAGAGCGGGAAAGATCGGTCACTTTGCTGCCGGCGAGCATGCGGGCGATCTCCTCCACCCGATCGTCTTCGCCGAGGCGCTGAAGCGCAGTCCGAGTCCGCCCTTGGCGCACCTGCTTGCGCACCTTGAAGTGTAGATCTCCACAGCTGGCGACCTGCGGTAGATGGGTGACGGCCAGGATCTGCCCGTCCTGCGCCAGACTCTTCAACTTGGTGCCGAGCACCGCCGCCTCGGCACCGCCAACGCCGGTGTCGACCTCGTCGAAAACCAGAGTGATCGAGTTGCTTCGACCGCGGCGACGAGCTGCCAGCTGGACGGCCAAATAGAGTCGGGAAAGCTCGCCCCCCGAGGCCACTTTGCTCAGCGGTCTCAGCTCCTCGCCGGGGTTGGGGGAGAATAAATAAACCACCTGGTCGTAACCGAGCTCCGAGAATTCAACACCCTCGCCAGCCAGGCGTAGTGAGCTGTCTGCTCGCCGCCGACGCTCCAACCGAATCGAGAACCGCGCCTTGCCGAGCGCCAGATCGCGCAGCTCTCTCATCACTCGTCCCGCCAGTCGCTCGGCCCAGACCTGGCGAGCCCGCGACAGCTCGCCGGCAGCCTGCGAGAAGGTTTCGAGCGCTTGGCCCATCTCCTCCTCGAGCTTTTCGAGCGCCTGATCGGCATCGTCGAGCTCATCGAGCTCGGCGGCCAAGGTGGCACGGCGCTCCAACACCTCACCACTGGTCCCGCCATGTTTGCGAAACAATCGCTCGAGGGTTGCCAGACGATCTTCGATCGAATTGAGACGCGAGGGGTCCGCTTCGACCTCCTCCAGGCGTCGCTTGAGTGTCGATTCGATCTCCGCCAGACGGATTCGCAACTCCTCGAGCTCGGCCGCCCAGCCAGCAGCTTCGGGCTCCCAGGATTCGACCTGACGCAGGCCCTGTAGTGATCGCCCGAGTAAATCGTAGGCGGCGCCGTCCTGATCGAACAGTACATCGCCGGCGGACGCCAGCGCCTGCTGGATCGCCTCGCTGTGGCGCAATACCTCTCGATCCCGACGCAGGGCCTCTTCCTCTCCTGCCACCACCTCAACCTCGTCGATCTCTTTGAGCTGGAAGCGCAGAAAATCGATGCGCTCGTTACGGGCTCGAATATCACCGCTCAAGCGCGCTTGGCGCTCCGCCAGGCGTTGATACGCCTCGTGAGCTTTCGCCACTCGTCGCAACAGCCTCTCGGCTTTCTGCCCGCCGCTCAGGTCGAGCCAGTCGCGCTGTAGCTCGGCGGCCACCAAGCCGAGCTCTTCGCGCTGGCCGTGAATGCGGATCAACATCGGGGCCAGATCGGCCACCAGTTTGAGAGTCACTGGCCGATCGTTCAGGAACACCCGGTTGCGACCACTGCGTGAGACCTCGCGACGGATCACCAGCTCAGCCCCTTCCGGTTCGACGCCAGCCTCGCCCAACAGCTGGCGTGCCGTGCCGCTGCTGTCGAAGAAACCAGTGACCGTCAACGACTCAGCGCCGGTGCGGATCAGATCGCTCGAAGCCCGCACTCCGGACAGTAGAGCCAAAGAGTCGACGACAATCGATTTGCCAGCGCCGGTCTCGCCGCTCAGGACGTTGAAGCCTTCGCCGAACTCGATCGAAGCTTCCTCGAGCACGGCCAGATTGCGGATGTGGAGATCGCGCAGCACGTTTCGCTTGTACCGATGGACGCTGGAGGTTGAGATAGGTTGGCCGCCGGAGAGGTCGGCGTCGCGCAGTTTACCAGTCTGCCTGAATATTCAGAAGTGTGTAGCGAGATTCCGCAAATCGGCCCGCCCTTAACGCCGGCCTCTGGGTCGGCGTGAGCTGGCCTGCAACCGACGACAAGCCGGCTGAAAGTCCGCTTCACAGGCGCGTTGCAAGAGCTCGGTGGAGAGCTCCGGACGGCCGATCGAACGCGCCGCTTCCACCGCCCGCATCGCGACGACGCCACGAAAGGCGCCCCCGGCGTCAAACGCCCGCTGAAACCACTCGAGGGCCTTGTCGCCCTGTCCTAGGGAGAGGTAAGCGTCACCTATGACCTGACCGAGGTAGCTGCGGGTCTCCGCCGGATCGCTGGCACCGAGTTGATCGAAGACCGGCTCCGCGTGTCGGATCACCGCCGCGGGCTCGCCATCCAACCGATGAACCACCGCCCGGGCCGCCCGCAGCCGCACGTTGTCCGGCTCTTGTTGCAAGAGGGACTCGAGGGCTTGGCCAGCGGTGGCCCGCGGATCGCCATACCCTACCGCCAGCTCCCAAGGTTCGAAATCCTGACGCCTCGACTCCGACGCCGCCAGAAGCATCAGCGGGCTGGGGCCCCAAAAGCTGACGAATCGCCGGTCCCTCAGCGCTTGCTTCAAGGCCTGCTTAGCGCTCGGTGTATCGCCTGCCAGATAAGCCAGCCCGCCGCGGGCGTAAGTTTCCACCGTCGCCCGTGGACCCGCCGAAGCCCCTTGACCCGGTAACCTCTGAGCCGCTTCCAGGGCTTTCTTGAAGTCGCTTTCGGTCGACCGCGAGGTGAAGGAACGCAAAGCCTGAAATCGAGGCCGATTCGCTCCTGCGGTGCGTGGGCCGATGGGTTCCGCCAACGATGGCTCGCTGTTGGGTACCGCTGACGATGAGCTGGCCGAGGGTGATTCCTGCGAGGGCAGGTCCGGCACCGATGGCTCGACGGACGGAGGATCGAGGGCCGCCAAATCGATCGACGTCGAATCGTCAGTCGAATCGTCGGAGGTCACGTCGGCCGCGGCGACTTCACGAATCGGTGAATCGGCAACCGATGAACGCCGATCCATCGCCACCCCAGCGACGAGCCCAACGAGGCCGGCAGCAGTAGCAGCAGCGAGGCCCCACTGCCACCAGGGCTTGCGGACGGTTCGTGGGGTCGACGCGCGGATCTCGAGGTCACCGGTTGGTGCGGATAAAGAGTTCCGAAGCGCGGGCGTCGCGGTCGGCTCTCGCGCTATGGCCAACGTCGGAGCCTGCTCGCTCACTCGAGTTGCCCCCTCGCTTCGAGGCAGCTGCTCGGCCAACTGCTCGGCAAACGCGCGGCAGGTCAGGGGCCGCTCGGTTGGCCGCTTGGCCAGGCCCTGCTTCAGCACGCGATCGACTCCGGCTCCCCAGTCGCCGAGTCGGCCCGCGATCGGTGGCACCGGCGCGGTCGTATGCTGGTGAAGGATCGAAAGCGCATTCTCGCCGTCGAACGGCGGCTCACCGGAGAGCATCTCATAGGCAATCACCGCCAGGGAGTAGAGATCCGACGCCGGCTCCGCCGACCGGCCAGCTGCCACCTCAGGAGCCATATAAACCGGCGTGCCGACCACCGTGCCGGTTCGCGTCAAGCGAGTCGCGTCGCTCAACCGGGCAATGCCGAAGTCCGACAAGAAGAGATGCTCGTCACGACCGACAAGGACATTGTGAGGCTTGACGTCTCGATGCAGCACGCCGGCGGCATGGGCAGCGTCCAACGCCTGGGCCAGGTTACGGATCCAATTCGCGACCCGAAATGGCGCCTGCGCCTGTCCGTTCAGCGCCTCGGCCAGGGATCCGCTCCGGATCAGCGGCAAAACCAAGAACGGCATGCCCTCGTGCTCACCGAAATCGTAGATCGGTAGAATGTTCGGATGCTCGAGCGATGCCACCACCCGCGCCTCGCGCAGGAAGCGTTGCAGCAGTTCGGGCTCGGAGGCGAAAGCCGGCAGCACGACTTTGATCGCCACCTCGCGATTCAGATCTTCATCTTCGGCCTTGAAGACTTCGGCCATGCCACCTCGGCCGAGGCTGGCCGTCAGGCGATAACGACCTAAACGCTGACCGATCAGACCTTCGTTCCCCGATCGGGACGTCATCCCACGCCGGCCGAAGGCGTGTCGTGCGGCATGCGATTGCCGGACGTCAGGCTATTGACCTGATTGCGTCCTCCCCCCTTCGACATGTACATGGCGCGATCCGCTGCGGCATAGAGATCTTCGGCTCGATCCATCCCAGACTCGAGAGTTGCGACCCCGAATGAGCAGGTGATCGGCACCTCGAGCTCAGCATAGCGGAAGGGTTCTGCGGCAATTCGCTCGCGCAGCTTCTCCGCCATTTCGACGGCTCCCTCGACCTCTGTCTCCGGGCTCAGGACGACAAACTCCTCGCCGCCTGCCCGGGCGAAAACCTGCTCGGGCCGCAGATGCTCCTGAGTTCGACGCGCGATCTGCTGCAAGACGAAATCGCCGCACAGGTGGCCGTAGGTGTCGTTGACTTCCTTGAAATGATCGATGTCGAAGAGCACCAGGCTGAGCGGCCGCTGATGTCGATGAGCCCGGGCGAATTCTCGCGCCAGTTCCTCGTCGAGCTTGCGCTTGTTGAAGGCTTGAGTCAGGCCGTCGGTCATCACCAGGTGATAGATGGCCTCGTGATAAGCATGCTCCGGATCCTTCTCGTGCAGGAATTTGAAATGCGCCGCCCCGAGTTGAAAACGATCACCACTGCGCAAAGATTGGGACGAGAGCACCCGGCGGTCATTGACAAACGTGCCGTTGGTCGACCTTAAATCTTCGATCTCGACCATCGCCCCTCGGTGACAAAGCCGCGCATGATGACGCGACAGTGATTGCACCTCAGGCATCGAAATATCAGCGGAGGAAGAACGACCGATCGACAGCTCACCGCGAGGCCGCAAGCGATAGCGAGTTCCAAGCATCTCATCGTGGGGATGCGCGATCAGGATGAGATTGGCCTCGACCGCACCGCGCCCGGTGATTTCACTTTCTGGCAACGGCTCGGCGAGGGCCGTACGCTCCATCTCCAAGACCGAATCGAGATCTACGGTCGTTTCGTCGGTCTTGGTTTCGCGATTCAATCTCTACCTCAGTTCTGGTGGCCAGCGTTCGATGGCGAGATACAGGATTGCAGATCGCGGAAACGCTTCACGGCCCCGCATGCTACCAGCCGATTCTACAGAGGGTCAACGCAGCCCGATCGCGAGCGGCCAGCCCTGAAAGCTAATGATCGACCGAGGTCGACGGCGACCGCCGAACCACCACAGCGGTCGAGTCATCGTCGAAACGCTCCCCCTCGCTGAACGCGGTCATCTCGTGACCGATCGTTCGCAACAGCTCTTGCACAGGCCCTTCAGGATGCTGCCGAAGTAAAGCCAACAAACGCTCGACGCCGAACTCCTCGTGGTTAGGAGCCATCAACTCGGTGATGCCATCGGTGTAGAGCAACAGGGTGCTACCGGGTGCTAATTCCACCCGTCGGCTGTGATACTCCGCTTCGGCCACCAAGCCGACGATCGGGCCGGTGGGCATCAACTCCTCGACCTCATCGCTGGACAGCAGCAGGCCCGGATTGTGACCGCCGGAGACGTATTCAAGCACATTTTGTTCGGCGTCGATCTCGCCATAGAAGAGAGTCGCGAAGCGATTGTCCGGGGTATTGTCGAGCAAGGCTTGATTGACCTGACTCACCAGCGTCGCTGGCTTGGGAGAGGTCAAGGCCAAAGCGCGCAACGACGCTTGTAGCGCCGCCATCAAGAGAGCCGCGCCGACTCCCTTGCCCGCGACGTCGGCGATGATCACCGCCAGTTTGTGTTCGCCCAAGCGGATGAAATCGTAATAGTCGCCACCGACCTCAAAGCACGAACGGTTGGCACCGCGGACCTCATAACCCGGTAGATCCGGGCTGGACGACGGCAACAGTCGACGCTGGATCTTGGCACCCACGGCTAGCTGCTCTTCCATCCGGCGTTTCTCGATCTGATCTTCGAGCAAGTAGTGATTCTCGATCTTGACGGCCGCCATGTTGGCGATCAGACCCGCCAGTCGTAAGTCTCGAGCCGAGAACGTCCGGCCAGAGATTCGCTGATCGAGATAGATCAGCCCGATGACCTTGCGGTTATTCCACAGCGGCACACAGATCAACGACCGGACGCCTTCCAGTTGCAGGCTGAGCGCTTCGTCGAACCGTTCGTCGGTCTGAGCATCGAGGGTCAAGATCGCCTTCTTGCGGTCGAGCGCTTCGCCGACGATGGTGCTGCTGATGCGCACGTCTTCGCCGCTGGCAAAGCCGAGGAAACCCTTGACCTTGAGCTCAGGCTCCTCCTGAACCTGGCGCGGGTGCAGGAGCAATGCCCCCCGCTCCGCTTTCACCGCCTCCACCGCCACTTTGAGAATCCGCTCGACCAGTTCTTCGAGCGGATAATGGGAGATCAATGCCGCCGCTGCCGCATTCAAAGACGGCAGCAGACTCTCTTCCGCCGAGGCTTCCGTCGGACTCGAGACCGGTTCACGATAACGCTCGAAGACCAGCTCATCGGTAGAGAGCACAACGGTCGAATCGCTGGCAAAGAACGAGCGGGCATCGCTCCTGGGTGCTTGCTGGACCGATTCCAAGTAGCGCAGCTCGATATCGCCCAAGACGATCGAGTCGCCATGCACCAAGGCCTGACGATTCGCCAACCGAGCGCCGTTCAGATACGTGCCGTTGCGGCTCTTCAAGTCTTCGAGGTGGTGGCGCTCGGCTCGCCAGGAGATCCGGGCATGAGCTCGCGAAAGCCAAGGGTCGCGAAAGTGCAAGGCGTTTCGCGGGCCGCGGCCGATATCCAGATCTTCGGCCCCGAGATCGATCTCATAAGGCGCTTCTTCACCCCGCTCGATGCGTAAGCGGGCGTTCATTTCCGACCTCCATCCAGGTCAAAGAAGCTGAGACAGGAATCGCCGTAACAGCGTCGATCGAGCTGTCGCCAGGGCCCCTGCGGCGCCGCAACATCGAAGCGAATCGAGTGCTCGACCACCATCTGACCGCCGGGCCGAAGCCGTGGAGCAGCGTGTTGCAAAAGTGCGTCGACCTGCTGAAAAGCATAAGGTGGATCCGCGAAGATCAGGTCGAAGCGCTCGTCCGAGACGCGGTCGAGACCACCAGGCAAGCGACCTTGCACAACTCTTGTCGCACTCGGAGCATGCTGGTCGACGCTTTGCTTCAGCATGGCGAGTGCTCGGGGCGAGCCTTCAACAAAGACGACCTGAGAAGCGCCGCGGCTGATCGCCTCAAGTCCGACGGCACCGCTGCCAGCGAAAAGATCGAGAAAGCGACAGCCATCGATTCGCGGCTGCCAGATTGAAAACAGGGCCTCCCGAACGCGAGACGCAGTCGGGCGCACACCGCTCACGACCGGTAATCTGCGGCCTCTGAGCAGGCCGCCAGCGATGCGCAACGAGGAACCCGAGGACGCCGGGGAAGGCCTCGATCGAGTCCGGATTCGACCGGATCCAGCTCTCATCGCACGCCAGGCTCTTCCAGCACCGAAAACGCCTCCTTGAGCTCATCGATCGGCACCATGATCATCAACGGCGAATCGATCTCTTCGAGCTCGACGCCGAGGCCGTCACTGGTCAGGCCGACCACTCGAAATCTCCCGTCCGTCGAGGTGCGAAGCACGTCTCCCGGTCGCGGCCGGTAGCCCGCCGGCAAACGATCCACCTGCTCCGGTGAGCGCGTGAAGTCAGCCAGATCTTCCGCCAGATGGATCAGACCCGCGACCACCAGAGGCGGCACCTCATACGGTGAAAAAGTGAAGCTCGCCGATTCCGAATCGGGCAACGCCAGAATGATCTCGCAATCCTCCGTCCAATCGCCGCTCGGCGCATAAGTCGGTAGGTTCGGTGGCGGCGCCCAGGACGAATTCTGAATCTCGTGTAGCCGCTTGAGGTAGCTGGCGAGCTCTTCAGGAAGGAGCTCATCGAGATACAGTGCCTGATCGTCCAAAGGGCCCTGCCGCAGCCGGACGGTACCATTCGCGAATAGGGTGATGTCACGCCGCGTCAGAGAGCTCGAACAAGCGTAGCGCATCAGCTCCGTGCTGCGGGCATCCGCGGATAACGGCACCGAGCTCGAAAGACCCAGCGCCAGAGCGAGCATCAGGCCAGAAGACTGGCTCCAGCTGAAAGCGGGCGTCGGCATATCATCGCAGTCTATACCGATCGGCCGACTGTCCTACCTGAAACTCTGTATTTAGGCTTACCTAGGCTTCAGCTGGCTTCGCCCGTCAAGGCCTCGGAGTCTCTTCCCGCAGTGACTGCTGATTTTCGGCCTCCGCACGGGCCGGCAGCCGATCCGCTCGGTAAATGAAATGATAGGCGTACTCGAGGCCCGAAGTGGCGGTCAATCCGACCATAACCGCCAACAACCCCTTGGCCAGAAGGTCGATCTCGTCCGTCAAGCCGGTCAGCAGATAGGCCAAGATCGCCGCGATCTGGAAGCCGGTGTTCCACTTGCTGAGCACGGTGGGCGGGAAGGTCTTCAGTCCGACGGTCAAACGCACGATCAGCGCCACGGTGACGATGATCACGTCACGGCAGATCACCAGTACGGTCACCCAGATCGGAATCTGGAGACCTTGATGAACACCTGGCCACGACAGAAGAACGAACGCGGCAGTGATCAGGAGTTTGTCCGCTGCGGGGTCGAGGTAGACTCCGAGCACCGACTGTTGATGATGATGACGGGCAATATAGCCGTCGAGCAGATCTGTCAAACCCGCAAGACTGAAAAGCGCAAAGGCCCAGCCTGGCCGCCCCTCGACGATCGAAATAATAAAAAGCGGAACGATCGCGACGCGCAGCAACGACAGCGCATTGGGCCAGGTCATCCGCCCGAGCCGAGCAGGTTCAAAGTCTGGCGAAAGAGTTCCAGCGCCTCGGCTCCCGAAATCACAGCTTCGGGCCGACAGTCCGCCGACTCCGGAATCAGTCGGCAGCGGGCCGCGTGTCGGCACAACGAGCTCCATGAACGGTCGAGCGCGAGGGACTCGAAGTCCTGCTCGACGCAACTGCGACCCTGAGGCGCTGAGTTGAGTAGCGCGAGCTGCGCTCTAAGCACCACAATCCGGCTCGCTGGCGACGACGGCTCAAATCGATGCCGGGTCTCGTCGATCTCCATCAAGCCGAGGTTCAGCACCCGCAGGATCTCATCCCGCCGCGGATGATCCAAAATATCAGCGGCGATCGGCGGATTGGTGATTTGAGAATGCCGGACTCTCGGCACCAACCAGTAGAGCAGCGTCGAGACGTCGGCCCGATCCAGCTCATTCTTGCGTCCGATATTCTGGACTTCCGGAGGCAAGAGTTGGAGCCGCCATCGAAATTCAGCCTTGCGCAGCAGCTCGGCGAGTTTCAAATCACCCGGGAATTCACGGTTCAGAGCCTCCAGCCGCTCGAGACCGGAGCGCAAATCACCGATTTCAGCTTCAAGCTCTGCCTCCCGGATCCGCAAATCGCGAGTCGCGGTCTGTTCGACCAACCGCCGCACGGCGGCTAGCTCGGTGGTGAGATCGCCCCGCTCCACCGCGACTCGCCGTGTGCCGTCGAGCGCCTCAACGCTATCCGCAGCCCAGGCGTTCAGCCATCCGAGATCGAGCTCTGCGTCTTCCAAGCGCCCGCGGTCGATCGCGTCTTGAAGATTCGACAAGACGATCTCCACCGCCTGCGGGTAAAGTTGCTCAGCACGCTCGACGGCCAGCCGGTTGGCCTCAGGAGTGCCCCAAGAACCCTCCTCGAGAAAATCAGCCAACTGGCCAAAGGCCTGATAAGCGATCACCAGGTCATCCGCACGTTCCGCCGCCCGCCCCAAGGACAGTTGCGCTGCCGGGTAGTTCGGCAACTCATCGACGATCGGCAACAAGCGTTCCACGGCCAGGTCGTGCTCGCCCTGCAGATCTTCGACCTGGGCCAACAACACCGCTGCCGGATGGAAACCCGGATCGTCGGCCAACACGCCGAGGCCGGCAGCCCTGACCCCGCTGAGCTCGTCCCCCCGGCGCAAGGCCTCAAAAGCGTCTCCGATCCGCTCGGAGAGATCGGAGGCCGCGGCGAGCGGATAGTCGCTCAGAGGAGAGAGTCGATAAGGGTCATCCCGACCGACCGGCCGGGGCTCCAGCGTTGGAGGCGCCGGAGCGACACAGGAACACAGCAGCAATAAAGCCGCGAGCGCGGGGATGGCGCGGATCGCGCAGCGATCGGGAAACGACACCTTGGCAAACCGGTCAGCTGTGGTGGCCGCCCGCCTCGGTGATGTGAGAGATCGCGTGCTTATAGACCAGGATCTCCTGCACTCCGGTATCGACGACGACGGCAAATCGGTCGAAGCGCTTCAGCCGGCCCTGGAGCCGCTTACCACTCACCAGCTCAAAGCTCATCTGCCTGGCTTCTTTCAGGCTCTGAAAAAGATAGCCGTCTTGAATGTTGATGTTATGCCTGCTCATCGAGCGACTGAACCTCCAATTTGAAACTGTCGGAGCCAGGATTCTATACCCTGCTCCGGATTCGAAGCCGGAATCCAATGGACATTGTCTTCTTTACGAAACCAGGTCGATTGACGCTTGGCGTAGCGCCGGGTGGCACGAATCGTGTCTTCCATGGCCGCCTCTAAACTCCATTCGCCCTGGACGTGTCGCACGATCTGCCGGTAACCGATCGCCTGGAACGCCGGAGCGCCGGGATCGACTCCACCTCGAAGTAGGGTCGTGACTTCTTCCACCCAGCCCCGCTCGAGCATGTCCGCAACACGCGCGGCGATGCGATCGTATAGGATGCTTCGTGGCACCGTCAAACCGAGCTTGAAGGCCTCCAATCGTCGGCCTCCCAAGGGACGTTTTCGAATCCAGCTGGAGAGAGTTTTGCCGCTCGACTCGACCACTTCGAGAGCCCGCAGGATGCGTTGGCGATCCCGGGGAGCCAGACGCTGTGCAGTATCGGGATCGATCGAGCGCAGTTCGTCATAGAGAGTCGCCAATCCTTCCTGCTCACAGCGCTGATCGAGGGCCTCGCGAACCTGCGGATCACTAGGCGGGATCGGACTCAACCCCTCGAGCAAAGCTCGTAAATAAAGGCCGCTGCCCCCGACCAGTATCGGCGTCCGAGACCGCCGCCGGATGTCGGCGATCAGCGGCCGCGCGCGACGGGCAAATTCGCCGGCGGAATACGGCTCCTCCGGTTCGAGAATGTCCACCAAGTGATGAGGCACCGCGCGCCGCATCTCAAGATCAGGCTTGTCGGTACCGATTTCAAGACGCCGGTAGATCTGAAGCGCGTCGGCGTTGATGATCTCGCCGTCGAGCTCTCGCGCCAGACGCAGGCTAAGGCTCGTCTTACCGGTGGCAGTCGGCCCCAGAACCGCGATCAAAGGTCGCATTTCATCAGTCTACCCCAATCCGGAGCCGGTGACCGTCCGACCGCTCTTCAGATCCGGATCTCCGAGACGTCGCCGTCATTCAGGAGCGGTGGACTTCGTCTCAATCCGAGAGGCGCTCTCGGGGTGCTCCTGGCAGGGCGATCGAGATTCGACCGTCAGCTTTCAGCTGAAGTCGAACTTGACCCGAACGATCGGTCCGAAGCACCTGGGCACCGGCACTCCTCAACCGCTCGAGAACTCTTGGGTGGGGATGTCTGTGAGGATTGTTGACCCCGGAAGAAATCAGGGCCAGACGCGGCGCCACGGCGCGAAGGAAAGCCTCATGGGTCGATGATCGGCTGCCGTGATGGGCTACTTTGAGCACCTCGGCGGCGAGTGCTTCCGGCCGATGTCTCACCAGCTCTCGCTCGGTCTGTTCATGGATGTCTCCAGTCAGCAAGATGCGATGCCGACCCTCACTGGCTGCCAGCACCAGAGAGCGATCATTACGGCCCTGCCGCGCGCCCGCGGAGGGATGCAAAACCTCGAGTCGCCAGCGCCCCATTTGTGCTTTCTCGCCGCGCCACAGAACCCGCCAGCGATTCGCCGGCCCGGCCAGCCAGTCGCTGGCACAGCGACTGTCCTTCCATCCGGGACCGCTCCAAACTTCGTCCACCGGCAGATAGCGACTGAGGTCGACCAGGCCACCACAATGGTCGCGATCCGGATGGGTCAAGACCAGGGCATCGAGCCGTCGGATCCCGATGGCGGCTAAAGACGGGACCAACACGCGGCCGCCGAAGTCGCCGTGGGGCCAGCCACCACCGTCGATCAGCAGCGAGTGAGCGCCATCCCGGAGCAGGATTGCATCGCCTTGACCGACATCGAACATCACCACCTCGACGTCCGCTCGGGGGGTCGAAGATCTTGGTTCCGAGGCACCGGTCAAGACGATCAGCGTTACGCCAACGACGGCCCGCGCCCCCCAAAGCGGACGCCACAGGATAGCGGCCGCTACCACCGCTGCCAGCGGGCCGTCGACCGGTACCGGCAGGAAGAGCGCCGGTGTTGGCGGGGTGCGGGCGAGCAATTCGACCGGCCAAGCCATCGCATCGAGCAGAGGAAGCACCGAGCTCGCGCGGCTTCCGATCACGATCGCCAGGGTCAGCCAAAGGAATGACAGCAACAGAAAGCCAGCCAGCAGCGGCACCGCGACCAGATTGAGCAACGGTGCAAGAGGATGGATACCGCCACTGAGCGACACCGTCCAGGGCAAGGTCGCGAGTTGGGCCGCGACCGTCACCGCGAGCGGTTGACGCCAGGCTACCGGCAGGGCCGTCCATCGCTCAGCGTAGATCGGAGCCAGCATCAGGATTCCGGCGGTCGCCGCGACGCTGAGCTGAAAACCCAGTTGCTCGGCCATCGACGGGTCGACCAAAGCTAGCCCAGCGGCACAGCACGCCAAGGCATTCAGGGCTTGCGGCGGGCGATGAAGCGTCAGCGCGGCGAGCGCCAAAAGCCCCATGAGCGAAGCTCTTAGGACAGCCGGCCGTGGACCGATCAAGAGCAAATAGATGATGATGCCGATCAGCGCCGGCACATAACGCAGGCGAGGTGGCAACGCCGCACCAGCAAACGCCAGAACCACGGCCAGCAGGCCGACGTGTAGACCGGAGACGGCCAAGATATGCGCCAGTCCGGCTCGCCGCAGCGCCGGCTGCCAAGCGTCTGGCAACCACGACCGGTCGCCGAGCAGGAGCGCCCGTGCTAACGCCAAGCCGCCCCCCTGGGCCTCCGGCGCCTCGAGCACCCTCTCCACCTGGTGCCGTAATCCGCTGGCTAGAGCTGCCAGTCCGGCCGGCGGCTCCACGAGGGTCAGGAAATGCCCGCTCTTCAAGCGCATTCGCCAGGGCCCGGACTCTTTCGACACCCCATTGGCATAGCCTGGTGAACGCTTCAAATAACCACGCAGCCGCACCGTTGCGCCGATCGCAGGCGGCGACACCTCGAGTGGCAGCGTAACTTTCAGATCGAAGTTTGCAGAGGTGACCTTCTCACCAACCTGCCAGCGCTGGACACGAGCCGGAAAGAAGCTCGAATCGTCGTGCCGCACAGGATGACCGACGACTGTCGCCTGGACCTCGATCGGACGCCGCGGCGGCGATGCTGGCTCGCCGCTGGCATGAATCAGCGCGCTGAGCACTCCGAGTCCCAGGGCGGCCAGGCCCCAACCCACTCGACACCGGAGTGCCAGTCCCAGGGCGATCAACACGACGGGCGCCAACGTCGGCAGGGCGACCAGGTGGGGCGCGGCATACGTCCCCGCTAGGACTCCGAGCGCCGGCACCAGGGCGGGCGAGCTGCCGGCGCGCGTCGTGGGCGCAGCATCGATGTCGTGAGTTGACTCCACATAGGTGTAAAAGACGCATAAAGTGCTCGCCTTCTACCGGCACCAGTCAAAAAGACCACAAAATAACGCTTTACACGATGCCTTCGAATCGACGCGAGAAGAATCGGAAGCTCGTCCTCTGCGGCAAGGTGGGGATGAGCACAGGCCGACGCGCAGCCCGAATCATAGAATGTTAAGGTTCCCATCGAGGAGCCCTACCTCGTTCAGAGGCAATGCCGTCCGCACACCTCGCAACATCCGCACACCTCGCAACATCCGCCGAAGCCTCAGGTGCCCAAGTGAAGTACTGCCCACTGTGCGGCCAGGAATATGACGACCGCAGCGACGCCTGTCCTGCGGACGGCGCCGTCCTGATCAAGGCTCAGCAAGAAGCCGATCTCTTACTCGGCGAAGTGCTGAAGGGCTCCTACCGCATCGAACAGAAGATCGGTGCCGGCGGCATGGGAGCCGTCTACCGGGCGGTGCAGATGCCCCTGGGGCGTGACGTCGCCGTCAAGACCCTGCTGCCGACCCTACAGTCGACACCGTCGATGGTGCAGCGTTTCTTTCAGGAAGCGAAGGTGCTCAGCCAGCTCAGCCATCCGAATGTCGTTAGCATCATCGACTTCGGCAATACCGAGACGGGCATGATCTATATGGTCATGGAATACCTCGTGGGGTCGACGCTCGGCGACGTTGTGCCGCTCGGAACCGGCCTGCCTCTCGACCGTACCCTCCAGCTGATGCAGCAAGCCTGTGCCGGCGTCGGTGCTGCGCATCGCTGCCACCTGGTCCATCGCGACCTCAAGCCCGACAATATCTTCGTCGCCCGAGATGCCAGCGACCGAGAGCTGGTCAAAGTGCTCGACTTCGGCATCGCACGAGTGCTCGAGGGCGAGCAGCAAACGCGCTTGACCCAGACGGGTCTGCTGATGGGTACCCCCGGCTTTATCGCGCCGGAACAGATCGAGTCCACCTCGGAGGCCGGTACCCGCTCGGACGTCTATGCGCTGGGTGCCATTCTCTACTTCATGCTCACCGGCCGCAGGCCCTATCACGGGGCGACGCCTCATTCCATCCTAGTTCAGCAACTGCAAGCAGCACCGAGCATCGATCCGAAGTTGCTCGGTGAGCCCCTGTCCAGCGTCGTTCTGAAAGCAATGCATCGGGATCCGGACGCCCGTTACGAGAGTCCCGAGGCGATCGTCGGCGCCCTCGAGGCGGCGGCCGTCGAGGCGACGACCGACGAGGCGGCACCGACGATTGCACTCGCCCGACCCAAAAACACGCCGGCCGCACGCGTGCCAACGGGTCCGATCGAGCCGACGCAACGACTGGGCACGTCGGAGATGACGCCGCCACCCGCAAGCCGTCACTGGGCGATCTTAGCGGCAGCCATCGTCCTCGCCCTCACCGTCGTGACACTGGTCTGGTGGTCCGTGCGCAGCGATCGACCGCCTGCGACGACCGACGAGACTCCGCTGCCCGAAGCCCGCGGCGTGACCGCAAACCGCATCACCGTCGGCATGAGCGCTCCGTTCTCCGGCGCTTCGCGAGAGCTCGGACGCGGTATGCAACTCGGGCTTGAGACGTGCTTCCTCGAGATCAACGAGAACGGCGGCATTCACGGGCGAGAGCTCAAACTGGTCGCCCTCGATGACGGCTACGAGCCGAGCCGCACCGCCGCCAATATGGCTGAGCTGCTCTTCGAGAGGAAAGTCTTCGCCGTGCTCGGCAACGTCGGCACACCGACCGCGGAGGTCGCGTTGCCGCTGGCGCTCGATCAGAAAGTGCCCTTTATTGGCGCTTTCACCGGAGCGGACATTCTGCGTCGCCACCCCCCGGATCGCTATGTTTTCAACTATCGCGCCAGCTACGCTCAAGAAACAGCAGCGATCGTCGAGTACTTTCTCGATACAATCGGGCTTGAGTCCGGACAGCTCGCGGTTTTCGCCCAGGAAGACAGCTTCGGCGACGCCGGTTACCGCGGCGTCGTGAGCACGCTCGCTGCTCGCGGCCACAGCGAGTCCGTGATCCGCCTGGGTTACCGACGCAACACGGTCGCGATCGACGCCGCCGTGCGTGAGGTCTTGGAGCAACACCAGGAGGTGCGCGCGGTGATTCTGGTGGCGACCTATCGCGCCGCTGCCGCATTTATCCGCCAGGTCACCGACGCCGGCCGCCAGCTGACCTATGCCAGCCTGTCGTTCGTCGGTAGCGGCGCCTTCGCCGAAGAGCTCCGAGAAATGGGGCCATCCTACGCCGAAGGCGTCATCGTGACTCAGGTCGTGCCATTTTTCGAGTCTGAGGATCCCGCAGTCATCCGGTATCGGGAATTGCTGAGGCGCTACTACCCCGCTGAACAACCCGGATTCGTGTCGCTCGAGGGCTATCTGGTCGGCAGAATCTTCGCGGAAGCCCTGCGTCGGACCGCCGGGCCCCTCAACGCTGAGAGCTTCGTCGCGGCCGCGGAATCGATCTCCGACTTCGATCTCGGGATCAGCACGAATATTGGATTCAGTCGTGATCGCCGCCAAGCCACGAGCCGCGTCTGGGGGACGGTGCTCGACAGCTCGGCGAGCTATCGAGTCTTGCCTTTGGATGTCTCTCAATGACGTCGGTCTGAAACCGGACAGCGGCGGCGCCTTCGCGAAGGTCGATGCACGCCTCAAACCGCCCAGCTCCGGAGGCGCACCCACGGGACGCGGCGATCCGGATTGATAAGATCTAACTCTCGATGGTTCTGTCGTTCTCCTCTCCCGTACTCATCCTGACTGCTCGATCCCAGGAGGCTTCCTTGAAGCGACGCGCCTGTTTGCTCCTCTTCTGCTTGCTCGCGATCCTGCCGGCCGCGGCTCAGCAGGCCACAAACAACATCTTTCCCTACGAAACTCGGGTCGAGACCCTGGAAAACGGGCTCAAAGTCATCGTGGTGCCGATGAGTGCCGGCGGATTGGTCGCCTACTGGACTCTGGTCCGCACTGGTGCCCGTGACGAGGTGGAGCCCGGGCGTACCGGTTTTGCTCATTTCTTCGAACACATGATGTTTCGCGGCACCGAAAAGTATCCGGCTGAGAAGTACCAGGATCTGACGACGAAAATCGGTGCCGACACCAATGCCTTCACCACCGACGATCTGACCGCCTATCATTTGAACATCGCCGCCGATGATCTCGAACTGGTCATGGAGCTTGAGAGCGATCGCTTCTTGAACCTCGCCTACCCGGAAGAGATGTTCAGAACCGAGGCCGGCGCGGTCTATGGCGAATACCGGAAGAATCGAACCAATCCTCTCTTCGCGGTCTATGAGGCGGTCGGCAAAACCGCTTTCAAACGCCATCCCTACGGCCATACAGCACTGGGCATTGAGGAGGACATTCAAAAGATGCCGGAGCTCTTCGATTACTCCAAGAGCTTCTTCTCACGCTTCTACCGACCGGAAAACGTGGTACTGATGATCGTGGGCTCGGTGGATGCGGATGCGACCCTCGGATTGGCCCGCAAGTACTACGGGGCTTGGGAGCGCGGCTATCAGGCCCCTGAGATTCCAGTCGAGCCACCCCAGACCGCGGAACGACGCATCGAAGTTCCTTATGAAGGGCGCTCGCTGCCGATCGTCTGGGTGGCTTATAAATCGACCGCTTTCAACCCCCAAGACACCGGTCAGATGGCAGCGGCGCTACTCTGTGAGCTGGCGTTCGGTGAGACCAGCGAGATCTACAAGAAACTGGTCATCGAGGAGCAAATCGTCGAATTCATCGTCGGCGATTTCAACTTCAACCGTGATCCTGGCCTGATCGACATTTACGCTCGCATCAAAGATCCCGAGAAAGTCGACGATGTCCTGGCAGAGATCGATCGGGCGGTGGCCGAGGCCAAGGCCGCGGAACCTGATCCCGAGCGTCTCGCAGATCTTCAGTCACGTCTCAAGTACAGCTTCTTGATGAATCTCGACACCCCGGCTCGCGTGGCTCGACGTCTTTCTCGGTGGGTTGCCATCACCGGTGGCATCGAGGCGGTCGACGAGCTTTATCGAGCTTACGACCGAGTGACGCCAGCCGACGTCAAAGCCGCTGCTCACGAATACTTCGTCGCCGAGAAGCGCACGATCGCGGTGCTGAAAGGAGCAAGCTGATGTCGAATCGATGGCGTTTGCTTCTATCGATCCTGAGCCTGGGGCTCATCAGCAGTATCGCCTGCACTCCCCGGGAGACAGAGCCCCCGGAGTCGGCAACGCCCGAGAACGTGGTTCTGCTGCCGGTCCCCGACGACCCAACGATTTCTTTTGCGATCGCTTTTCGAGCAGGCTCTCAGAACGATCCGATCGGCAAGGAAGGCCTTGCCGGCCTGACAGGAGCACTGATCTCGAAGGGCTCGACCACCCGCAACACCTATCAGCAGATCCTGGACACCCTCTACCCTCTCGCCGCCTCCTACAGCGTCCGGGTCGATAAAGAGGTGACCACCCTCACCGGTCGCACCCACCGTGACAATCTGGACGTCTTCTTTAACTTGTTTCAGGATGCATATTTGAGGCCGGCATTTACCGACGAGGATTTCGAGCGCCTTCGAGGCGATCAAAGAAACTACCTGGAGAAAACCCTACGCTTTGCCTCGGACGAAGAGCTCGGTAAAGCGGCCTTGACCGAGTTCATCTTCGAAGGCACCCCTTACCGGCAGCCGATCGCTGGCACCGTGGCTGGGCTCTCATCGATCACCCTCGAAGACGTCAAATCTTTTTATCGTCAGCATTACACCCGTGAAGATGCGACCGTCGCTCTCGGCGGAGGTTATGGCGACGAGCTCCCGGCTCGGTTTGCCGCAACCCTCGATCAACTGGCGCCGGACGAAGCTGCTACTTCGCCAGAGGTCTCGGCGGCGGCTATCTCAGGCCGCGAAGTGCTGTTGGTCGACAAGCCCGGTGCTGACGCCTCGATCAGCTTCGGATTTCCGATCGAGCTGGCCCGCGGCGAGCGCGATTTCTATGCCCTCTGGCTAGCCAACTCATGGCTCGGCGAGCATCGCAATTCCGTCAGCCACCTCTACCATGTGATCCGCGAAGCACGGGGCCTGAACTACGGCGACTACTCTTACATCGAGGCTTTTCCAGAAGGCGGGAGACGTCAGATGCCGCCGACCGGCGTCACCCGCCAACACCAGATCTTTGAGGTCTGGATCCGCACTTTACCCAATGACCAGGCCCTCTTCGCAATACGTGCCGCCTTACGTGAGCTCCAGCGGCTGATCGACGATGGCATGAGCGAAGCCGACTTCGAGCTCACTCGATCGTTTCTCAGCAAGTACTACCTGCACTTCGCGGGCACGACCGGCGAACGCTTGGGGTATCGCCTCGACGACCGCTTTTACGGGATCGACGGCGAAGGGCACCTGGCTCGCTTCGGACAAAGCATGCAGTCGATCACCCGCGACGAGGTCAATGCAGCGATCAAGAAGTATCTGCAAATCGATCACCTCAAGATCGCCATCGTCACCGGCGAGGCCGAGAAGCTCAAGCAGGCGATGATCGCCGACGCTCCGAGCCCGATCACCTACGCTTCACCGAAGGGCGAAGCCGTATTG
Organism: Carybdea cf. marsupialis auct. non (Linnaeus, 1758); assembly: GCA_010016065.2. NCBI lineage: Eukaryota > Metazoa > Cnidaria > Cubozoa > Carybdeida > Carybdeidae > Carybdea > Carybdea cf. marsupialis auct. non (Linnaeus, 1758). Next base: position 46,699 of record JAAAKL020000165.1, read on the forward strand.
AACGAGGATCAGGAGATCGAAAGCTTTCCACTCGGGATCGCAGCAGACGCCGTCCGGATCGTGCCCGTCGATCAGATCTTCGGCGATTGATGAGGCTAGAGGCAGTTGATTCAGGACTCCGCCACACCCATCATCGACCGCAGCCGTTCCGCCTCCCGCGGCCTGCCCCACTGTTCATAGAGTTCGACCGCCCGCTCCACCGCTTGCCGGGCGCGGCGGTCGGCATGGCCGCGGCGCTCGAGGAGCACCGGATAGCTGCCGATCAAGAGCGGCTCAGCCTCCTCGTAGCGCCCGCGCAGCGCCAGGCTCTGACCGAGCAAGCTCGCGGTTTCTGCGATCCGCCAATCGCCGGGCTCGAGCAATTCGCGGCGGATGCCCAGAGCCTCACGCAATAAGGGTTCGCCCCGTTCAGGATGCCCTTGATCGACGTAGAGCTTGCCCAACCAGGAGATCGAGCTGGCGACTTGCGGGTGGCGATCCGGCAACGCGGCACGCCGCAACTTCAAGGCTTCGAGGTACAGCTTCTCAGCACCTGCGAAGTCTCGACGATCGTGCAGCAGACGGGCCAAGTTGTTGAGGCTGAAGCCTGCCCACGGGTGTTTCTCCCCCAGCACCTTGCGGTAGGTCGCCAAAGCCTCACGATAGAGCGGTTCCGGAGACTGCAAATCGCCTCGATCATGGAGCAATAATCCCAGATTGTTGAGATTGCCCGCGACCTTCCAATGTTCACTGCCCAAGAGCTTGCGGTTGATCGCTAGCGCCTGACGGTAGAGCTTCTCGGCCTCGTCGTAGACTCCTCTCTGATGGACCAGAAGCGCCAGATTGTTGAGCGTCGAGGTCAGACTCGGATGCTCGTCGCCGAGCAGACGATGCTGCATCGCCAGGGCTTCGCGACAATATTGCTCGGCTTTCAAGTCACCTCGATCACTGGTCATGGCGCAAAGGTTGGTCAAGGTGGTGGCGATCTCAGGATGATCGTTACCGAAAAGCTTGCGCCGCAACGCCAGAGCTCTCAGGTAACGTCTTTCCGAAAGCTCGAAGTCCCCCTTGCCATAAGCCACGATGGCCATCACGTGGAGGACGTCACCGACCTCGGGATGCTCCTGACCGAGAGCGGCCTGTGATCGCGCCAGCGCTTCTTGCAGCATCGACTCGGCGGCGTCGAAGTCTCCCCGCTCTGAGAGTAGAAACCCCAGGCGTCTGAGAGTGCGAGAGACTTCCTCAGGGCTGCCGTCAGCCTCTCGCCGGTGAATCTCGAGCGCCCGTCGCAGATGCTGCTCCGCAGCTTCATGTTCGTTCTTCGCCTGGAGCGCAATCGCCAGACCGCTCAAGCTCTCCGCAACCGTGACATGCGTCTGGCCCAACTCTTGCCGACGCATAGAGAGAGCATCCCGGTGCATCGAGACCGCCCTTTCGTAATCACCGAGCTCATATTCGACCGTCGCCAGCCGGTAGAGACTCTGGGCGATTTTAGCCCGGGGCTCAGGGCTCAGGGCCCGACGAATCGCCAGGGCCTCAATCATCAACTCCCGAGCCTGAGCGTAAAGACCGAGATTGTGATGAACCTTGCCGATGGCATGTAGCAGCTCGGCGCGCATTTCCGGCTGATCGGCGAGCTCGCGTCGAATGCGCTCAACCCCCTGCTCGAGCACCTCGCGAGCGGTGACCGTCTCGCCCAGAGACTCGCTTGGGTCCGCGATGCGGAATTGCCCGATCAGGACTTGCAGCACCTGCTCGGCGCGTTGCGATTGAGCTTCAGCCAGCCCCAAGGCTTGCGTCGCTCGCCGAGACTGGACCGCGGCGGTCACTGCGAAACCCAGAATCATCGAAAACGCCAGGCCAGCGGCGGTGACCAGTCGGCGCTGGCGCCGAACGAACTTGCCCACCTGGTAGAGCCAGCCGCCCCGACGCGCGCTGACCGGCAATCCTTCGCGGTAGCGGCGCAAGTCAGCTGCCAGCTGCTCGACCGAGGAGTAGCGTCGATCGGGCTCTTTTTCCAGGGCCATCAACGTAATGTTGTCCAGGTCGCCGACCAACTCACGCGCGCTCGGGGATCCGCCGTCGCCCCCGCTGACCTTCGCTTTGGCCACCGAGCTCCGAATCGTGCTCGGTGGCTGAGGCTCGTGCTCGCAGACCCAGCGCGCGACCACCTCGAAAGAAGCTGCGTCGTCAAGTCCTCGCCGAACGGAACGAATCGGCGTTTGACCGGTGAGCAGAAGATAGAGCAACACCCCGAGGGCGTAGACATCGCTGGCCGTTGTGACCGACCGGCCACGGAGCTGCTCGGGACTCGCGAACTCAGGGGTCAGCCGGCGCGGAGCTGTGAGCGTCATCGTCAAGCTCGAGGCGCCCGGATCCAAGAGCTTAGCAATGCCGAAGTCGAGCAATTTGACCAACCCGTCGGCGGTCACCAAGATATTGCTTGGCTTCAAGTCACGGTGCACGATCAGGTTCTGATGCGCGTACCTGACCGCATCGCAAACGGTGGCAAAAAGGGCCAGGCGCCGGTCGAGGGATAGCTTCATTCGGTCGCAGTGGCGATCGATCGGCTCCCCCTGAATATGCTCCATGACGAAGAATGGCAGTCCATCCGAAGTCGTGCCGCCATCGAGCAAGCGGGCGATATTCGGATGGTCCAGGTTGGCCAAAATCTGGCGTTCCTGACGAAAACGGGCAAGGATCTCGGCCGTATCCATGCCTCGCCGGACCACCTTGATCGCGACTCGCCGGTGATACTCCCGGTCGCCACGTTCAGCGAGGTAAACTGAGCCCATGCCGCCATGACCGATCTCTTCGATCACCCGGTAGGGCCCGAGCTGCTGGCCGACGAGTGACGGCCCATCGTCCGCCCAAGCAGCAAGCGGCCGATCCCCGAGCAACGTTTCATCGCTCGAGTGGGCCGCTAACAGACTTTCGACTTCATGGCGCAAATTCGGATCTTCGAGCTCTGTGAGATACCGGGCTCGCTCTGTCTCTCCCAACTCAACGGCGCGGTAAAACACGCCCCACATGTCATCCCATACATCGACCATCATCGAGGGTCTCCAAAATATCCACCAGCACCACCAGCATCAGGGTCACGACACCATGCCCGGCGATGGCTGGATTGTTGTATCTTTGATCCGAAAACGCCGGCTTTGTACGAGGCCGCCGGATCTTTTCTCCCTTTCGACATGTCTGCCACGGATAGCTCTCAGACCGAAGTCACCCGCTTGCTCGCCGAGATCCAGGGCGGCCGGCGGGAAGCCACCGATCGCCTGTTGCCGATCCTCTATGCGGAGCTGCGGCGCATGGCTCGGCAGCAGATGTTGCGCGAGCGTCCGGGACAGACCCTCCAGCCGACGGCCCTGGTGCATGAGGCTTACCTGCGCCTGGTCGGCAGCGATCACTTGCCCTGGGCTAACCGCGCTCACTTCTTCGCCGCTTCGGCCGAGGCCATGCGTCGGATCCTGATCGAGCGAGCGCGCAAGATTCAGCGCCTGAAACATGGCGGCGATCAGATGCGCATCACCCTCGACCCCGACGCACCCGACCTATCTCACTCCCCTGAACGCTACCTGACCCTCGATCGCGCTCTCGACCAACTTGAGACTCGCGATCCGCAAATGGCTCAAGTCGCCAAGCTGCGCTACTTCGCTGGCTTGACCGTACCCGAGACGGCAGCAGCACTCGACATCTCCCCCCGCTCGGTCAACCGCCTGTGGACCGCGGCTCGGGCTTGGCTCAAGCGCGAACTCGATCGTCAGCCTCAGTAACCGCTCGATCAACAGCCTTAGCCATCAACGGCCAGGCCTGGATCGGAGGTTGCCAAGAGATCTTCGCCTCTCGAAGCCATCTTCTCGTCTTCGCCCGTTAGCTATTAGTAAGTGAAGAAAGCGGGTGGCTCAAAAGTTGACCCCAGGCTCGATATTTGAGCCGAGGGCCGGCATGGCGTCCCCCGGTGATGGCAAGCGGAATGCGCTGCATCTTTGCATGGAGCGCTGAAGTCTCTGAGACTGAAAGAAATCTGCGAGTGAAACGATTCAATCCTGGGTTCTGGGCTTGGCAAGAGGTTTGCTGAAGGCCCTTGACTGTGTCAAAGCCGTCTCGGTGGGTGGCAAGCTCAAGTCTCCTCATGGAGTTCTCCTAGATGTCGTCAACGATGAGCCGGCGCCGAGGCTTGCCGGCATCTGTCACGGCTTCTTCCCTCCATGCGACGCCCGGAGGCAAACCGCGCCACCAAAGTTCCTCCCACCTGATTATTTTTTGCCAGCGATCTCGCATAACAAGTTGAAGGCTTTGAAAAAAATACTCATGAATCTTCCCCGGTCGCCACACCAAGTCGGGGTTTTGTCAGTTTCTGAACACCTTTCACCACGGAGGACTCATTCATGCAGACGAGGGTTTGTGTATTCGCCTTGATCCTGGCAATCTTTTCATCGCTGGCAGCAGGCCAGACGATCTCTTTTATCGATGCTGACGGCAACGCCGCCGCGACCTACCTCGAAAGCTCAACCGCCATTTTGAGGGTCGACGATGCCTCGGCAAACCTCGATCCCGGGGCCTCCGAGTCCGTCCAAGTCCAGCTCACTTCACTGCTGGCAGGCGATTTAGAAACCCTGGCCCTGACCGAGACTGGCGACGACACCGGCGTCTTCGAAGGCTCGATCGAGCTTTCCCTGGACATCGGCACAGCGCAGAACGGCGTCTTTGAAACCTACGAAGACTCAGGGCCGCCAGCCGCCTTCGATACTTTGACCGCCACCTACGGTTCGGCGATCGCCAACGCCACGACCCTCGGCTCCCGCTCCTGGTTGTTGGATGCCGATGGCGTCACGACCACTACCTACCCCACCGGCTCGACGGTTTACGTGCGAGTTGAGGACCACAATTACAATACTCCCTACGCCGAGTATGTCTTTATTGACGTGACCACCACCGGCGGCGACGTCGAAAGCAACCTGATCCTCGAAACCGGCGCTGACACCGCCATTTTCGAAGGCGTTTTTGAGCTCGAGCACACGACGAGCATCGTCCCCTACGACGGCAAGCTGCAGGCGGTGACCGGCGAGCAGGTGACGGTCAACCATCCCGACTTCTTCGGCAATACTTCATCGAGCGCGACCGCGACCCTGGTCGTCGGCGAGCTCGATTTTGTCGATGCGAGCGGCGAACCCAGCGCCCAGTTGGTCGAAGGTGGTGAAGCTCGGCTGCGTCTGTTCAGTGCCGGCGACAACTCCAACCCGCTCGCTGTCGAGACGGTGACCGCGAGTCTCAGCTCACTCTACGGCGGCGACTCGGAGAGCCTGCCCTTGACCGAGACCGGCGCCGACACCAATGTCTTCGAAGGCAGCATCGCTTTGGCCAACGACGGCGCCTTTCCTGGCAATGGCGTCATCGAAACCAGCGACAGCGGCTGGCCGGATTTCCTGCCCGATCAAGTGAGCGCTCAAGCCGCGACGCTCACCGCGGTTGCGACGACTGTCTCCTCGGTCACCCGCTTCCTGGACACTTTCGGCCGGCAGACCACGAACTACGCCGCTAATGACCTCGCTTATCTACAGGTAGTCGACAACTTTCTAGGAGATCCTTTTGCGATCGACTATGCCGCGGTCACCGTCACTGCGTTTGGCTCTGGGGATTCTGAGTCTTTCCCTCTGGCTGAGACCGGTCTGAGCACCGGCGTCTTCGAAGGCTCGATACCCTTGAGTACCGGCGGCTTCCCAGGCGACGGTGTCGTCGCGGCCGCGGTTGGTGACACCCTCGAGGCGAGTCACGAACACGCACGGATCCCAGGCTTCTCCACCGACCAGGCGATCATCGTCGGCAGTCAGATCTTGTTTGTCGACGAGGACGGCCAGCCGACAGTGATTTCGATGCGCGGTCTGCCGGTCACCCTTCGCATTGTCGACCATGGCGCAAACTCGGATCCGCTCGCTGTCGAGACCATCACAGCAACCCTCGACTCGCAGCACACCGGTGACCTCGAGACCTTGATTCTCACCGAGACCGGGACGGACACCGGCACCTTCGAGGGTCAGCTTTCGACCCGTTTCGATAGCGTAACCGTCGGCAACGGGACCCTGGAGACCTGGTCGCTCTCGGAGCCGCCGGGCACCAACGACACCCTAACGGCCACATATACCAACGCCTTCGGCGAGTCGACCGCGACCGTTGAATCCTTGGGTGCGCGCCTCTTTTTCATCGACGTCGCCGGTGAGCCGGTATCCGCTTACGCCACCGGTTCGACGGCTTACGTCCGGCTTGAAAACCACGATTCCAACGATCCAGGTCTAGTCGACACGGCGACGGTCGAATTCTTCGTCGATGACACCGGAGACAACGAATTTTTGTCGCTTAGCGAAACCGGTCTCGACACCGGTATTTTCGAAGGCTCGATCGGGCTTTCCAACAGCGCCACGTCGACTTACGACAACGGCCTGGTGGAAGCTCAGACGGACGATGAGATCTTTGCCACTTTCACCGACGTCGCTTACGCTTCGATTCAAGTTAGCGCTGACATCGTGTTTGGTTCGATTGAGCTGACCGACGGAGCCGGAGTACCAGCCGCGGAGCTGTTCGAGGGCGGCGTCTTCGGTGTCCGGGTGGTGAGTGCCGATGACGACCTCAGCCCTTTCTCTTCCGACACTCTGTTGGTTCAGCTTGAGACGCTCTACGCCAGTGACATGGAAACCCTGTTACTGACCGAGACCGGAGATTCCACCGGCGTCTTCGAAGGCACCATGGGTCTGGAGTTCGCCCCTGGCGGACCGGTGCTCGGTGACGGCGTGCTCGAATCGTCGACCAGCGCTCCACCGGATCAGCTCCCGGACGTGATCACCGCCAGCTACCAAGGCGTTGCTGACACCGCCACCGCCCTCGGCTCGAGGACGATCTTGGTCGATGCCGTCGGGGAGGAGGTCGAGATCTATCGGGTTGACGCCTTGGTCTACGTCCGCGTGGTCGACTTCAATCTCAACGATCCGCTGACCCTTGATTTGGCGCAGGCGACGGTGACCGCCACGATGTACGGCGACACCGAGACTGTCGTCCTCACCGAGACTGGCTTGGACACTGGCATCTTCGTGGGCTCGATCCAACTCGGCATCAGCTACAACCCTGGTGACGGCATTCTGGAGCTCTCACATAACGAGATCCTGGAAGCTCGCCACGACCACCAGATGGGGGCAGGCTCATCGTCGGACCAGGCGATCGGCAAGCTATGGCCTGGCGTCTCGCTCTTGCAGCCGGCCGATCAGTCGATCTTCCAGCCCTCCGACTCGATTGCCTTCTTCGGTTTCGCCCAGGATCTGGACGAAGGCGACATCACCAGTGACCTGATCTGGACGTCGGATCTCGACGGCACGATTGGCTCCGGCGGTTCCTTCTCATCCACTTTATCGGTCGGCACGCACTTGATCACTGCCTCGGTAACCAACAACATCGGCTTGGTCGGTAGCGAATCGATCACCCTTCAAGTGACCAACACGCCGCCGACGGTCACCATTACCGCTCCGGCCAACGGCGTGACCGTCAACGAAGGCACGTCGGTGAGTTTCGCTGGCTCGGCTAGCGATATGGAGGATGGCGATCTCACCGCGAGTATCGCGTGGACCTCGGATCTTGACGGCGCGATCGGTAGCGGGGGTGCGTTCTCGACCTCGAACCTGTCGGGAGGGACTCACCTCATCACCGCATCGGTCACTGACAGCGGCGGTACCGGCGCCTCGGACACGATCTCAATCACCATCACGGTCAATGCGGCGCCCAGCGTCAGCATCTCAGCACCGGCGGATGGAGCTGGCTTCAACGTTGGCGACAACGTCAGCTTTGCTGGATCAGCCAGCGACCCAGAGGATGGAGATATCACTGTCAGCATCGCCTGGACGTCCGATCTCGACGGAGCCATCGGTAGCGGCGGAGCATTCTCCACCGCAGCACTCTCGGCAGGCACTCACGTCATCACCGCATCGGTGACCGACGCTGGCGGACTCCAGGATAGCGATGCCATCACCATCACCGTCAATGCCGCACCAAACGTTGACATCACTGCGCCGGCCGACGGGGCTGGATTCAACGTCGGCGACAACGTCAGCTTTGCTGGATCGGCCAGCGACCCAGAGGACGGAGACATCACTGCCAACATCGCCTGGACGTCCGATCTCGACGGAGCCATCGGCAACGGAGGAGCCTTCTCCACAGCAGCGCTCTCGGCGGGCACTCACGTCATCACCGCCTCAGTGACCGACGCTGGCGGGCTGCAAGATAGTGATGCCATCACCATCACCGTCAATGCCGCACCAAGCGTGGACATCACTGCACCGGTCGACGGGACTGGATTCAACGTCGGCGACAACGTCAGCTTTGCCGGATCGGCCAGCGACGCCGAGGATGGAGACATCACAGCCAACATCGCGTGGACGTCCGATCTCGACGGCGCCATCGGCAACGGAGGAGCCTTCTCCACCGCCGCACTCTCGGCGGGCACTCACGTCATCACCGCCTCAGTGACCGACGCTGGCGGGCTACAGGATAGCGATGCCATCACCATCACCGTCAATGCCGCACCAAGCGTGGACATCACTGCACCGGTCGACGGGACTGGCTTCAACGTCGGCGACAACGTCAGCTTTGCCGGATCGGCCAGCGACCCAGAGGATGGAGACATCACAGCCAACATCGCCTGGACCTCGGATCTCGATGGCGCCATAGGCAACGGAGGAGCCTTCTCCACAGCAGCGCTCTCGGCGGGCACTCACGTCATCACCGCCTCAGTCACTGATGCCGGAGGGCTCCAGGATTCGGACGCCATTTCGATCACGGTGAACGCGGCGCCCAGCGTCAGCATCTCAGCACCGGTCGACGGGGCTGGCTTCAACGTTGGCGACAGCGTCAGCTTTGCTGGATCAGCCAACGACCCAGAGGACGGAGACGTCACTGCCAGCATCACGTGGACGTCCGATCTCGACGGAGCCATCGGTAACGGCGGAGCTTTCTCCACAGCAGCACTCTCGGCGGGCACTCACGTCATCACCGCCTCAGTCACTGATGCCGGAGGGCTCCAGGATTCGGACGCCATTTCGAT
>JAAAKL020000166.1:0-55640 GCA_010016065.2 Carybdea cf. marsupialis auct. non (Linnaeus, 1758)
GAAAGAACCTTTTGAAAACCAGGGCGGCTCTACCCCACTCTAACTTCCCCTACCGTTTTTTTTGGTCCCCCCCCCCCCCCCCCCCCTCCATCAGTCCTGAAACAACTACCTTCTACAAGCAAACGTATCTCGAATCCTAGCTGGGACAAGGAATTGTTTAAAGACAATTTACATATTTACGAGGCTGCGCTGAAAGCAAGCGGATTTGTTACACATTAACTTTTAAACCAAATCATGTACCGCACACGCATCACCGCAGAAATGGGAGATACAGAACTGTCTGGTTTATTCTGTCATTTACTAAAAAAGTTGGAACTAATTTATTACTTTAGTTAGTCGAGAACCATTTCACGAAACACTCACTACCCCGTAAGATTTTAATAGGAACACGATCAAAGTGAATCATTCTTCTATACCAAATTATGTATTATTTAAGTATCAGTGATCACCATAACTCTAATATTATGTGTGAAGAAAACGAGGTTATAAATGGGTCCTTTGGGTGCAACTGTAGAAATAAGAATAAATGTCGCGTAAGGAGAAGGTGTACATCGGCTCGTGCACCACTGAATTTAAGGAACCCTTCAGAAATCATAATAGGTCCTTTAACAATGTAAAATACAGGTTTGAGGATGAGCTGTCAAAATATTTGCGGGATTTAAAAGCGCGTAACATTAAGCACAACATCAAGGGCAGTACTATAAAACTGGCTACGCCGTACAATGGAGGCAGGCGTAAATGTAACCTATGCATTACCGAAAAATATGGAATTATAACAGTTGGCAAAAATCCTTATATCCAATATGTATATACTGTATAGTATACGTAGTTTATTGAGACCTATAAATATCCCTTCGTATGATACAAAATTAGCATTAGCAAGTCTTGGCAACAACACTCAACCAGAGAAGGGCTCTATGGAAACATACCACCAATGTCAACTTTCGATTTGCTGGGCACTGTTATAGAAGCAAAAAAGACTTTATCAGCTAAATAATCCTATAGAAACTTGCTACTGGCTACTACAGTGTTGGACAACCATATGTGACATAAGTTGATGCAGATCCCCGGGATGTCGAATTTTGCCAGCTGAGGACCTGGTTACAGTGACGATTGATCGAGAAGTGTGGGCAACCCGCCCTATCCGGTAAGGTAGGTAAGACTGCCATTCGTTCATGATTTGATCATCATTTTCAGGAATGTGGTGCTCACTTTATTTTCTGACTTCATCTAAATCCTTTAATATATCACCTATATCTAACGCCTTTTCATTATTGCTGTATTGATTTGCGGGCTTCCGAATATATCGAGCTTTCCGAGCTTGATGAAATCGCTCCTCTTCATTCGGTATGATGTATATTGTCCTTGGCAAACCATCCGGTGGTACATAAAAGAATTAACTCTTTTCCAGGGTATATTCTCCACAAGGGCTTTGTTTTCAGTATCATCCCAACTCGGTGGTCTTGCAACGGGAGTTGTTAGCCTGTTTTTCTCATTCATTCTAGTGAAGGCAATGTTACTGTACTATGCTTTTGTAAAACTTTGCTCTGATTTATTTAAGTCCCTCTTCTATGGTTTCGGTACTGGGACCTGCTCTAATTTTAAAGAATTCTCTATCTCAGCGATACTTTTGTACTTTCGTAAAAATCCTTGACTCTGTCATTGATGGAGTTCAGAGGTAGGCACTTCTGCGATCTTTCAATATGCATCTTACTAAAGCTATCACTGGTTAAAATTCGTTGCCACAGTCGTAATAGTAGGTAAACGGTCATTTTGTATCGTTTTAGTACCTATGGCATCCTGAGAAATTTTAACTGAACGTTTATCTGGACTAGAGACCTTGTCTTCTTCGCCTCGTTTTCGTTTGTTAATAAATGTTTACTTGGAATCAGCTAGTTTCGCTGCCGATGAGCTAACATCACTTCTTTCTGCTGTTTGGCTGTGTGTTTTATGACTACTGGGAAGACCCCTGCCTTTGTTCGATTTCATGCCCTCTTCTTTAGACATAATTAAAGTGCTTCGCCATAAGATAGTTAGATGATATCCTGAAGCTGGTTTGACAGGTGGAAGAATGTACTTTGGAAATCTCTCTCCTTGTCTTGACTGACATTTATTATGTCGATAAAAGACTGAAGGTGTCTCCTCAGATCCTATTCCGTTATGTCTATTTAGTCGCAACTCTTCCATGATAATCGAGTACAAAGGAACCTTCGTTTGTTCTCCTTTTCTCGTTCACAGATTGAAAATAACGTTCCGTACACTTGATTCTTCTAATTCATCTGTCCATGTACGCGAGGTTGGCTTACTGAAACATATCTTATTCTTTAGCAATGTTTTAAGCGACTTTGTATCAGTTTATGATTTCCCTTCAAACTTTGGTTTCTTGTCACCAAAGAGTTCTAGTTTGAAGTATTTTCCTGCTCCTCATCACCATGATCTTTCCCTACCAATTTCAAGACCAACGTCATTTGACTAGGCGCCACTTTTCTGAAATTTCCTGTTTGTAGAGACCAGTTTCGTATTTTAAATTAAAACGATGACGAGGAGAATACCTATGTAACTTTAGAAGGTATCAAGTCCATGATAAGCTAAACGATGAATGTGGTATCATTTGTCATTACCACGCATAAATTTTGAGCCCGATAGAAAGCTGTACATCCATGAAAAATCACGTGTTCATCCATGACGTCCTCATAAAAGTTGAGAAGTTGCACAGCAATGTTTCGTTCATGATCATCAACCCTTAATGTCCTGCCACATGCTATTAACTTAAAAACTCAATAGTTAAAAAACAAGCAGTGGTAACGATTAGGCGAAATCTAACATGAACTAAGATTTATGTCATTGATTAGTCAGATAAATAAAGGGTGATTTTTAGCGGCTTTTATGTATAACAAATGGCGAAGTCAAAGATGAAAATCTTATTTACCGGGTAACCGGATTCTCCACGGGGGAGGCGGGGGCTTTTAGTAGTTGATGACAATATTACATTTTATTTAAATGAAGAGGGACGACCTAATGACGCGAAACTAATGTTGTAATAACATAATAACATAGTTTGAACACAGATAAAGTTGATGAAGATTACTAAACCTTGTTATGAATCTAGAGCAAAATAACCATTGCAAAATTAATCAAACTACTAACAAAAGATGTACATAATGCAAAGAAGTAACAAACAAATTAACAAAAGCCAAAGAGGAGTGGATTGAGCAACATTGCCAGGAATTCGAGATGTTGACACCAAACGCCAAAGAGATGTTTCAAAAGATATACAAGTAGTGGGCAATACATCATCCCCTGCACCGAAATGCATCAAGTCAAAAAATAACCAAGTTCTGCACGAGAAGGAGGAAGTAGCTGCGCGATGGGATAAATACATTGGGAAACTGTTTCATGACGACCAAGAGGCACTTAAGGTAGTCCGGGCAACTGCAGAAACAGGGCCCCTTATCCCAAGCAGCAAAATAAAATGAAAAACAGATACCGGAAAAACACCAAGACATGACGAGATCATAATTGAGACGCTGCAAGCCCTATGAAACCGGGGTCGACTTGGTTCTCAACCTCGCCAGTCGAATCTACGAGGACAGAGAATTTCCGGCGTCCTTATTTAGTCGCTCCTTGTAGTATTACTGAAAATCCCGGGTATTCTGGGGTGCTTGAATCACCCAACAATTACCTGGACGAGTCTAATTTTGAAGATTCTGCTCAAGATTGTGCTTTAAAGAGTTAGATGCAAGCTTTTGTTAGAAATCTAAGGCCGTCTATTTGGTTTCATGAAAGACAGAGAGACACGGTGTGAAATCTTCATTCTTCAAATGCTTGCCGAGAGAGCCATAGAACGCCAACAAGACCTGTATCTCGACTACATATCTGTCTTCTACCAAAAAGCTTTTGATAGCGTTCAGCATAACGAGCTCTTCGAATGTTTAAAAAAGTCCAAATTAACGAAAAAGATTTGCTCGTTCTCAGCAATGTCTACGAAGACAAGGTGCAGCTGTCTGAGTACCAGAAAGCCTCAAGGGCTGGATAGCGATACAGCGAGGGGTCAGACAGGGTGATCTCGCATTACTTGTTTTGCTCAACCTGTACGCGTAGGTGATGCTACGAATTTGAAGACGTTCTAGAAGGGATTCAAGTCAACGAAAAGCTTGTCAACAATCTCAGATACGCTGACGACGCCGTGTTGGTCGTTATGTCTAAAGTAGACTTACAAATACTCTATGACTTCCTCTTCGAGGAGAGTGATAAGCACCGGTTAGAAGTCAACATGTAAAAGGCCAAGTGCATGTTGATCTTGAAACAAAAGTTCGAACCTTGATGCTCAATCAACACACTGTCAGATCCAATTGAACAGGTCTCGAGTCTCAGTTATTTAGAGGCTGTGAGAAGGAGAGTTGCGCTAGCAAAGGATTCCTCCAGCAGAATGAGATCTATATTTACCGATTGCAAACTATCCAAGATCATCAAGTTGCGTATCCTAAAGACGTATGTCTGGTCCACGCTTGTACAGTTGCAAGTTTTGGACGTGGGTAGCTGAAACTTGCAAGATCATTGAGGCGGCATAGATGTGGCTCTATCGTTGGATGCTGCGTTTCTCTTACGTCAACAACGTTACCAAGGCCGAAATAATCAACCATGGGATAAGAGTGCGCGCTACTGGACACGGTTGAGCTCCACCAATTGAAGTTTCCAGGGGACGTGATAAGGAAAGGTGGACTGGAAGAAGCCAGTCTAAGTGTTAGAATGTATGGAAACCGAGCGAGAAAAGGCCAAAGATTCACGTACATCAGCAACTTTGGTCCAAGGACACCCTACGTTGCAATTAAGAGGCTCCCTTCCAACAGGTTCTTAACCTGTTTCAACTTAACCGCTTTCCGTGCGGCCCTATGGGTATCAACCAAGGCGTTGCTATAGTTCGTAGACGCCTGCATCGAGCAGGACACTAATGGAGAGATGCTAGAATACCTTTTACGATCATTCTAAGCACATTAAAAACACTATCTAAATATCATTTTTAGGCTTTTTCACAAAGCTATTGGGAAAAAGCGATTTTTACAGACGAAAAACTAAAATTTGCTAACCAAATCAAATCAGTTATGTTTCAGTAAGACAAAACTGGAATATACTTGAGTTTCCGCTTTCAGGTATTTATCGCCAGTGAAATATCGTGAACTGTAGAAAGGAAGTTTTAATGCCGTCTCCCCCTCGTAATAACGTATATCTCTAGACCTCATGGAGAATGGGAAAAAGAAATATCAACATGTTTCACTGACCAGGAACTAACATCCATAAATCGTTATTCTCCTAGAAAAGGTTTTCTTTTTAGGAAATGTAATGTGATATTCAGAAGGCGAGAAATCATAAAAAAATACCTGCACTATTTACAACTGCCACACAAGGCAATATTGGTACTTTCAGGTGTGTAAATACTTTCAGAAACAAGAATGGTTAAGTGATAGATCTAATAAATTCTACAAACATAGAGAAAATAACGCTAATGTCTTACAGGTTGAAAAGCCACAAAATCACGTATCATAGAAAAATGACAGTTACGAAGAACGCTTCGCAAGCAAGCAATGCTTGGAACAAACTTGGAAATCCCACTGAGAAACTGATGAAAACATCTGTAAAAAGGAAAAGCAGAACTAGTTGCATTCTGGTGCCTCTACATAGTAACTCTCAGTCTTGTCCGCCACTAAATACTTGCATCTTACAGGAGGTGAGTGTTTGAAATAACGTTCCATTAGTGGTAACCTTAGACGAGGCAAGAAACATCTCAAGAGCAGAAGTCCGTAGATGGATTCCGCTTGTAGAAAATAAACATTTGAAAGAGAGCATTTAAAGAATTCCATCAAGAGCAGAGTGCTTCTAGTGTTATATTATTATTCTTCCGCAAAGGATAAGATGATGTTTGTTCACTTTCCCATCGATTATCAACATTTTCAAATATTCTATTTTGATACTTCACCAGATTTTCAAAGTTAACATAGACAAATGCTTACGTTTCAACTGTTCCTAGTATTTGTAGTTTTGTTTCTCTATAAAACATTTTGGCAGCTATTCAAATTACGTAGAATGTGTAACCTATCTGGTAATCATTTTGTGCCAAATAGAGCTTTTCATTTGAAGTAAAAGCTTGCACAAATTTTAGAGACCAACTGGATTAATAGCAAAATATCGGCAAAAGCCATCCTCCAGCGTTGAGTTCTACCATATAATGTATTTTCTTGTTTCTCGTAACCATTAATAGCTGTTATGTTCTCCATGAAAGTACTCGTTTCAAATACAAGAAAGCTCTGTAATTTCATAGGTCGCATCGTTTATTATGATTGATAAAACTCCAGAGGATTCAACCGAAGGCTTTTCAGACAAGAAAATGTGTACAATTGAAGAGAATAGAATGCGTACAGTGCACGTACCCAAGTTAAAGTTGATGCAGTCTGTCCTGCGTTCTGAAATACTGTTTTGACTGCAAAGAGGTCGAAAAACTCAAGAGCAACCATTTTGCGTAACCTCGTTCTCAAAATTAAAGTCATCGCTTTGATTTTCGGAGAAAGTGTATTTAAGAAGAACAACGAAACTATGGAGAAAGATTTTGCTCAGTTGCAAAGACCCTGATACTCTGTGATTGAATGAAACATACGAGTGGGAAATTTGCTCCTTAGAAATCGAAAACCGTTTTGTGATTAATCTAAGAGGGGATTGAGCTTTACAAAGATCACTCTTAAAACCTTAAGGCTGTAAAAAGTATGAAGAGGGTGAGGCGAAAAACACCACAAGTACAGCATGTTGTCAGTATAAAGGAGACAGCGTATTGTTTACAACTGGAATAGGAGTTTCTTAAGGTTGGAATAACCATATGTAATAAAAATCAATTTTTTATGGCTCTTGAAAAATAAGCCTATCCGAGGGACGCCTTGACATTATAGGAGCATGAAGGAGGGTGAGGCGATCTTGATTGTGGTCCGTCTGTGACTACAGATCGTACAACAACTAGTCTGAAGTTATGCTGACGACCTTGCATAGCACTCAAACAGCGTCTAAGTCTCGAGCAAGGCGTGAAATTTAGGTCTCTGACAGCTCTCATGAGAGATTGGGTGAGAGAAATGTCTCTGATTTCAAGTATTAGGGAGAATGTTGCTCCCCTTAACTTTGCAACTGTTTGATTTCCGATGAGATTAAAATATGTTTCTCTGTCTCCTACTTGAATGCAGTCGTTGATTTGAGAAACGTATTCCGTTGAGGTCCCTTACATTTTAGTTGGAGATCACCAATGCTTTGAGAGATTACAAGGAGTTTACAATGTTAAATAGTACCCACATTTCCTCAATGTTAATGCCTATAAGTCGGCAAGGACTCTCTGATCTTCTGAACTTTCTGCATGAGAGCAAGTCATTTTGATAACAACTCAAAACCTGGCTGTCCGGTTATTCTAGGGGGTAAATACTACATGTAGCTTCGCACATATTCTCTCTATGGTCAACTTTTCTTTCAACCATGCTCAAAATCATACTCTGCACTGTTTACAGATTTCAGTAAAATAAGCGATCACATTGACCATCACATCTTTCTGGCATGCAAAGCAAGTGTGTGGAATTCATCTCTCTTACCCAGTTTTACGAACACTGCAACTGATATTTTGACATCATGTGTGATTGATAGTAGATATTTGTCACGTCTTGAGTCGTAGTATTTTTCGGAGCTACGTTTCGAGAGATACCTCTCCCACGTTCAGGCAGTTGGACTTTGGATTGTTTGCTGATTTACGTTGTTCGATTGCGGACTCCCGAGGAAGTAGGGATCGAACATACGGCAGACACTAAAGTTAAAAGACTTTGAAATGTTAACAAAAGCAGGTTATTTATAGTGCAAAACTTCAGAATTTTACAAAACCTGAACTCTCATGGTTTCACTTTTGATCTATTGTCTTCAAAGTCCGAAAGAGAATTCTGGGGATCATCTCGTCGATTGAAAAATGATAGACCAAAATTTCAGCTTGTCACTGACACATTTTGTGTTACACCAGATAAGGTTTGCTACTGGTTTACATGTGATAATTGTGCGACAGTCCTCTCACTGCTCATTAACAAAATGCATTCTGGAAAACCAATTTGATATTTTATGCCGATATCAACAACGAAAAATTTCCAAATCTAAAACAAACATACAAGAATAACTACCAGCTGGTTTAGGACCAGTTATGACTACTTTTTGACGTTTCACATATGAAGCTGAGAAATCAAGCCAAGGTCAAAAGTAGAAAGTGGGCATTTGCATGACATTTCGTATGTCAACAACCAGATTTTGTGAATCAACGCTCTGTAAACAAACGAAATATTTCGTATTGATGTTTTTCATGCAATAGTAATGTAACTCATTAACTAACAAAACTGCATGAAGTAGCGAAAATATTTTTGTACTGAAATTCTTTTTGTCTGTCTGTCTGTCTTTTCATTGGGCCCTTTCGGTAGACCATTCAGTTCGACGGACACTGATTGGTCAAAACAACACCTATCTGGCAGTCAGTTCTGATTCGCTACTTTTAAACACAGTTCGGTATAAGTTTCATTGACTTATTCTCTATTTCAATTCTGAGAATTTTGTATTCTGAGGAGTTAAAACGAAGAAAGCTCGTCAGTACTAAAATGTTTTCGTCATTGTGTACAGTAATATTGTTTTGTACTACCAAAAACCTTTCTAAATATATGTTTATATATGCTACTTATAACATAACAGTAGGGACAAGCACTTGAATCTAAGTTGTTCAAGACGTCAGCGCTGCCATCTTTATGAAAACCGTCGTTACAACTCTCTAGAGACCTCACGTTAACTTGTAAACTATCTAAGGCTGGATGTGAAATATTTTTGTACTTAGTCCTTTGCTATAGGGCATTATGGTCAGTTCTTTCTGCGTGCACAATTTCTCTAAAGGTTACTGCATCCGCATGTCAACTTTGCAACTTAGAACCCATTTTAGAAAATTCGTCATCACATTTTACTTTTAAGATGTAAAAAAGGAAATGCAACAAACACTCGAAACATTTCGTAAAAGGTCTCCGATACAAAGTCGAATTGTTCCTGCAAGTTAGGAAGTTTTTGAACATTTTCTTTCATACCAACCTATGAAGTAACTTCAACTGTTTTAGCAATTATACAAGTATTTGCTCTCTAACTCTCCTTGGCTACGGGGCTATCCACAACAGTTACTTCAACTTGCTATGGTTTTACTTCTATTTCACGTTGGTGATAAAGACAATCCAGTGAATAACAAAAACTTTAAGAGACTGAAACAATAACTGTTGTGGTATCACGCAAGTTGCATATCGCCAAGACATTATGCAGAACTTTAAAAACGCTTGGTACTTTATCACAAGGTACATGATGTAACAGATGCAAGCAGTGGTGAGGGGAAATACCTGTCGATACTTTTGGGGCCTAGTTCATTCATTATTGTAAAGTATCCTATACTGAACAATTATACAATTGTCTTACCTCGAAAACACAATTCCCTTTCAAAATTAACTGGAACTTATGACACACGAGGCAAAGACGTAATGAGCTGCCAAGATAAATTTCAGCTGGCTTCAAAGATCTGTATGACAAAACCTCTGCTCCCGAATAGGAGTCAAAACGCTCGCTTTTGAGGTGTATGAATATCTTTCAGCGACTTGACAAATCAAATCTCTACGTAGTTTAATCGTACTTCAAAACACAGATGATATTTGAGATATAAACATAACCCTAAAATGTCCTCTATTGCAAAACGTAGTTTTAGACTGGCTTATTGAAGGCTGTAGTGGATTACAATGAAGACTGATCTAATCTTCAAGCCACGGTACCTGGCAGTCAAGCTGTCATTGCAGAAATAAGGTCGTCTTATATGTTAATACTCAATATGTGCAACATGCAATATTCTGAAGACCAACGACGCAAGCTTGCACTGTTGCCTAATAAGTATTTCAAAATTGTCAAGATTGTAATTGATAGATGTATTGCCCTAAATGTATCCATTTATTATGAGGCATTAAGCAATGACTTGTGAACAATTGATGACAGTTCATTTTTGAACAGCAAATAGTTAATAGACCTTGGAGACATAGCTACATTTCCCTTTTTAATAAATCATTATAAAAAAATATTCTTTAATATTTTAGTGTGCTTTTTCACTTTAATTAAAAATATGTTTAATACCTCTATACCTCTACGAAAAGAATGTCAAATTGAACCGAAAAGTATCAGAAAGCGAAAGTTCCTCCACATAACCTGAGAACTGTTTTCGATAGCAAAGTTTCCACGGGGGGAGTCCGACACCTAAGAAATAAGGGGACCATATAGAAACGCAAGTGGAGTGAAGAGTGTAGATTTTTTACAGTTGAGCCTCTTAGAGAGAGCAGTACCTTATCGCCCCCCCCGCCCCCCCTCCCCCCCCCCCCCTGGCTGGCGCTCCCGGCCGCTAAAGAATACCTTACACTCACTTACTCACTATCCAGTTGGCATGTATCCATGGCTTGCACAGGTATGCCTCAGATAAGGAAAAATAAAATGAACTCTGACGTTTAGAGAAAGCTAAAATTATTTTAATATCTTAGCGGAGTTTTACGCAAGATTTTCTTAACAATCGTACATTTGTCTAAATCTCGTGATTCTTAACAACTTTACATTTTGATCCTAGAATTATCCTTTAAAATGTCTGAAAAAGTACTCTCTGGTGTTTTTAAAGCATCCCTGTCAACAATATGGGAAGTGAATGCACTAGGGGTAAATTCTAATCAAAATAAGAGCATTACAAGCTTAGTATGGTATTTAAAGAGAGAAATGAAGGAGTCTTGGAATTCGAAATAGGATACGAAGAGGGTCACTTCTTAGGCCAAAATAGGTGGGGTAAACGGATGAACAGAGTAAATTTGAAACTTAGAATTCAGGAATGATGAAAATGTCAGAATTAATATAGAAAATATCATTAGTTGTGCTTCATAAAATACACTACGTCGTAAGATGATCAAAATTTTGGCAAAAATATTCAGTGGGTGGTAATGATGATTATAAGTATGACACATGGAAAACGTGATTCCTTGCGATTCTTGTAAACTATCTAATGAAAATTGATGTTTAGGCCTACTTGGAATACCATCCTGTCCTAAGTTCATACGCTGTTAATAAGAACAATAAAATGTAAATCAATAAAAGGGAAGACAGCAGTATTGCTAAGTTTCCTGGAATCTTATCCCATACTTTTTCAACATGTAACAACATTTTATCAAAAATATAATTTATATGATCTTATAAGATTTACCTGTAAAACGAATACTATCATCCAGGTCAATATTTGTCATTATTTCTGTCTGTGTTTCCGAAAATATCATCTAAATCTAATTCCTTTTCGACCGGGTTGAGTTTTGTGCCTGGTCTTCTAATATACCTCGCTTGTCTAGCCTGGGAAAATCTCTCGTCTTCACTCGGCATTATGTACATTGTTCTTGGTAACCCATCAGGTGGTGCGTACAAATATGCACTCATTTCCAGATTATTGTCCGCACGAGAGTCCTCATTCGTAGCCCCACCCACACTCCCCGTTTCTAAGGTGAGCATGGAATTCGAGAGTCTTTTGTGAACATTTGATCTTGCTTGACCTATGGTGTTATACCACGATGTCGAAAGTGATTGCTCCAATATGGAAAGGTTCCGTGACTCCGGTCGCAGTCCTGTTGGACTTTCATTAATTGATGAAGTCCGTGGTTTACTGTCAGTAACCTCATTGTTGATAACATGTTTCTTTTCACTTGGAATGTACTCCTCAGGTCTAATCTCCATCGAGTTCAGCCGCAAATTTCTTTTCGCTTTGTTACTGTTTGCCTCAGTTAATCCTTTAACAGTTAAATTCGATGTGATTGTCTGAATTTCTGGTAGTCGGTCTGGTACATTTTTGTCTCTCTCGATCAACTGAGGTGCAGGCTTCGAATGGCTTCCGTTTTTGCTTCGTTTATGCTTTGGGCTGTAGGACCCTCTTGGGCTACATAGATCGCTAGATATTCCATCCTGCTCTAGTAAAGTACCATTAAACGATGAGCTTAACGATGGCTTTGAGAAACCCTGACTTTTGAACAATCTCCTTACTTTCCCAGATTTAATGCTTGAACCTCTCAATGACATGCCGGTCTTTCCTCTTGGCTCGTGATGTCCGGATGTGTGTCTGAGGCCACGCAGTTCACTTTGCAGATTCACTTTCTCCCTTTCCAGTGATAACAGATTCGTTGACTGATGAAGATCTAATCTCTCAAATTCTTGCTTTAGTCGATTTTCGGAGGCAAGTCCCTTGTGTTTATCTATTTTTCGTTCTTCCATAGTAATTAACGCCTCAGAACTATATTAATACGCTTTCAATTCTTGTTAGACAGTCCCTCTGATTGTTCAAAATACAAAAGCTGTTCATTTGACTACGTAAATTCGACTGAAATATGTCATTGTATTCTCTAATGGTTTCGTACTAAAAGAGGTAAAGTCGGGCGAACTGAACTGTTGCATATCCTTTGAAGTTTGATGCCACTGCATAAGATTTCTTTTACCCATCCTCTCTTCTACTGTCACAAATATGTCGTTGTCAAGAGCAATATCTGAATGTTTTCTTTGAGAGCTCTCGACCAAAATACAGCCATGAGTAGGATATGAATGTAATTGTTGTATAAGAGCAATGAAAGCGAAACAAGAATTTAAATACGACAAGTTGGTCTGTTTAAACAACTCAGTCAACAAGACATTATTTTCTCTTTTAAAACTATGAATATTATAAAATATTTCCCCACTTTCAGAGGCAGAGTGGCCGAGCGGTCTAAGGCGCTGGTTTAAGGCACCAGTCATTTCGATGGCGTGGGTTCGAATCCCACCTCTGTCACATCTTTTTCTCATCCTCAACCTTTTTTTATCATACACTTCTTTAACTTTCCCACTTATTCTTTTATTTCAAAGTAAATTGAATATGCTAGATGTCTATCAACATATACATATACAGGTGTACCTGGTAGGGTTGTAAAGTTAAAGAACGAGAGCATGAAAACTGTCACTTGAGAGAAAAGTTTTAAGGCTAGACCAACGAAACGCATGGTGTTATTAACACGTGTTACAGGTCAATACTGTCTCTGAAAAATACTTGGATATTCGTACATAGACATACATACATCATTTACACACGTTTGGGGTACCCACTAATGATCTCTAGAGATTTCATATCATTAAGCACATATTTTGAACAGGTGCTAATACCACAGTCATCAAAAAATTTGCTTGTTGCCTCATACCACTAATCTACATAATAGGTCACCAAAAAGGTGACGTCGATCACGTATAAACGATATATCCATGAGAATACGAGCAGTTCCCGAAAAATTATAATGGAATCTCAGCCAGAAGATATTCAATTGTCCATCCCTTATCAGAGAACATCGCAAAGAGCTCCGTTAATGATTGTACTTGATGACTTATAATCTTCACTGTCATGTATTTGGAACCAAAGAAGTTTATTTCTCTAGCCAACCATTTGTATACTGCCCGAAGGAATCGTATCCACTATGCAGATTTTACTGTCACCACAAAACTTACCAGGCAAAATCAATAAGAATGTTAAAAGGATGGAAATAGCAATAACTGTTTGCAATTTGCGGTTCAAATATAGAACATCAAAGCCATTGAAGTTTAGAAAATTTTACTCATGAATATTATTACTAAATATGTCTCTGCAGTCAAACATTGCTTTGATTCAAAGCAATACCTTAATAGTATCAGAATCAATTATCTGCTGTGAAACCAATTTAGGGAATCCTCGAGATTACAAGGTCAAAAGTATAGGAATCTTCAACACGATTTTATCGGCTAGAGAAAGAAAGTAAATGTGCTTACATTAAAGAACTCTTGGATTTTACTCAGCCGATGTAGCTAAGTTTGAAGTTTTATCACAGAACTATCCAATGGACGGTGAAGGGACATGAAATAAACATACACAGAGAGCCTTGTTCCTCATATATTATATTTTCTACAAGAAACAAGGATTGGACTGGACCAGCAACCCGGAAGTAAATCTTCGCGTTCTATCTTCTTTATCTTTTAGTATTCTTTTCATAGTCTTGTTAACGTAAGCCCCTTGCCCCACTGAACCTCTTGGGCGACAAAAGTGAGACTGTATGCAAAAGAATCGAAAGTGGTGACATGGAAATTTATAGAAACACTATCGATGTTCGTTTTTCTATATTGCATGAAGAAATGTATCTATATGTAGTATACTTAGAAAGCTATTATAATTGTAACACAAATAATAGGTTGAAAAATTGAATTTACTGGAATGGAATGGAATTGAAAATGTTTCATCGGTGTTCCAGAAATACTGCACTGAGCATGTCGCTAACAAAAGGGGCATTATCCAAAATTTGATCACCGTCAGACTTCGCTTCAATTTTATCCTTCACTGTAACCTTCCACGAAATCTTTATGTCATCCGTTTGAAGTAACGAGGTTGTTTATCAACCTCAATAGCACATGCTACAGATTGAAGAAAAGTGTAAGGCATGGGCAATGGTCATTGAATGTGGGTGCAAATTCGGTAGATGGAGGGAAAGTCATGTTGCCATATCCTTTTTTTGTTCAATTAAAGCTTAGTTAGGAGTGAAAATGATTTCAACATAATGGCAAAATAAACCTAGCAGACAGTAGCAGCGCCAGGGGGCAGGGGGACAAGTCCCCCAATTGTCTCAATGATCAAATTTTCAAGTTGCCCAAAGCCGATGAGACATCAAATTGGAATGTTGCCCACGCCCGTGACCACACCCTATTGTGCCTAAATAAATGGAAATCCCCATGTTTTTAGGCTGGTGCGGCAACTGCTAAAAGAGGTCCTAAAACTGAGTAACTCTCAGAAGTACGTGTGTTGCACCCCTTTTTCTGCAACAAGCACTCTCTTTCATCCACCCTTTTTCGCTCATAGAATTAACTCTTCATAACATACACATCCTTTCAAGTCTTAAAACCTTTCTTAAACGAAAATGTTGAAGTGAACCACTAGCTCGAGGGTTCATTGAATTGCGGGACTTAGAAGCCATTACTTTCTCTGTGTATGAGTTAGCAAAAGCACGTTGGATGGACATCATTGCACTGGTTTTTAGCCCCGACAGGAAACGATGAATGTAAGATTAATTTAATTTAAGATTCTATGACTTCCTGACACTCTCAGGCATCCTTTCCTTTTATTTAGTGCACGCCTTCGATCGCATTCTTTTCAGCACGATCCTCTTCCTTGAAATGGCTCTCGATACATAGATGCATAGCGAGCTTGTCTTTATCTAGAATGATCCATGACATTTCGTTCTTACGAACAGTAGGCCTATCGTAACCCCTCTAGTCTGTAATTGAGTTGATGATGTAAATACGGCTGAGGTCCTCTTTTGACTGAATTCTATATTCGTTTGGCCTTATTCAATAGAGGAAAGCTATTTCAAATCAGAAGATTTATTTCGATAGAACTGTTTACACTCTTTTTCGTGTCACAATTCGTATAACATCTTGTATAGTCTATCCTCTTAAACTTGAAGCATAGTGCTATAGAAAATTTGTCACTGTTGTTCTGACATCCTAATTGATGATAATGAAGTATTATTCCATGACAAGGGATGGGTTGTCTGTTATAACAATAAGAATAGAGGGCAATACTGTTTTCTAAAAGCAATGACCTAGCTTCATTCAATGTGATTTCGCATCGATTGACGTAAAAGGGACTCTGTTACTATTCAATTTCTACATGAAGATATTGACGTGTCGTTTCAAAATGAAACCTTCTTATATAAATAAATCCATCAGACAATTAGAGATAGTGGGCTCCTTTCTCATCCTCTAATTCTTGTTATGTTAATAGTCTCTTGAGAGCGCCAATTACTTAACGAGCCAACTGACGCAACACCACCAGAACACTTAAAATAAATTATAGATTTTACACACGCTGACATACTCTAAAGCGCCTGAGAAGCTCCTCTCCTGTTTATTGTATTGGTAGAAACTTTCACAGCCTCAATTCTATGTTTTTCTGCATAACTACTCTATCTTAAACAAAGATTTAAAGAGTATCATTAGAACAAAGTATTGTGTAGCATTTTTGAACATTGAAAAAATTCTGAGTGAACAGGCCAGGCCTTCAGTTACTAGAGCACATGAGCAAGCGAAGCGGGTAGGACAGTCAATTGGAGGACACTAAGAGTTCGGTAAGCGCTGTAAGCCGAACTATTGAAAAGCAGTGATCGAATCCTAGTAGCGAGATATTTTCTATAATTCCGATAACTTTGTTTAAACAGACATGCTGAATTCTGAGGAGGGAACCTTCGGTGTTGCGATGGGCCACAATGGGAGGTGAGAGCATATGTATGCAACTTCCTATGCTTTGGAAAGGCGCGATAGGTATTGGAATATAAAGACGCTGTGAAAATTACAGTATGACTGAAGTGACTGGGAGAGATTTATCGAGAGTCAATTGCCAAAACTGTTGAAACTCCACAAAATCAAGTTATGTTTATATTGATAAAGTTTCTTTATGGGATAAACTTGCTAATTTTGTTGAGTAGCAGGTTCATGATTCATGTTCCATAGTAACTCGCGAGGCAGGATAGCGAGAACAGAGTTAAGAGTACCATTGGTTAGGTAGAGAGCGATGATCATAATGGTTCGACGATGAAATATAGAAGAAAAACCATCGGCACAGCCTCCTGTAGTACAGATAAGAGTGTTTTTATTGTCTTGCCGTATGACTGATTTATAGTAACCAATAAAAATATCGGATAATGTGGGACCATGGCAGTAGAGCCCATGGCAGTAAAATCAGTCCGCCTATACATAGCTATTTTAAACATTGTCCAAGTATAAAAATTCAATCACTATGAAGCTTTCAATTTTTATTATTTTACACAATTTATGGAGTTTCCAGATTTGAAATATCAATTACTATAAAAGTTTTTAGATCAATTAATTGGATGTTTTAACCATTTACTATCGTTTGTACAACTTATAGGATTATTTTTAGTATTGCAGATATCAGAATAGCAATTGTTAAACACAGTAGCAACTTGAATAATTGATATGACACTTGATGAGTTTAATGTTATGCTATCTTATACAGAATACCATTAAAAATTAATTCCACTTCACAGGTACGGCCCCAAAGAGGGCTGGGAGACTGAAGCCCCCCAACTTTTGATCAATACGTTTTTTACTATTTAACTAATTTTTTTTATGCTAAGACACTCTTAGTGCCCCATCCCCCCCAACACACATTAAATTTTATGGCTTGTTCCCTGCTTCACAATTAGTAAAATTGATTAACTTGAGAACTTTGAACTCGGAAATAGGTGATGGAACTATAATTCAGCACAAATAAGATGCATTAGAGAACACAAGAATATCACCAAGGGTCGGGCAGGGTTCTTAAATTCCTTGCAAAAATGTTTAGCTACTCCACAAAGGTCTTTGTTGGTCATAATGTCCCTTTTGTGTAGGCGAAATCTGTTCTTAAAATTATTTGCTGAGTCTACGTATTGTTTTGAACAGTTTGTGCAATTGATCAAGTATAAAACACTTTTACTATTACAATTCATTTCCCCCTAACTTTACAATTTGTGTTTGTAACTGTACAACTTTATGTATTGTCCGCTATCAAATAGTTCTTGCATATGTCACATTTGTAACAACTGGTTACCTTAGATCCACTCTCATTTGTTACTGACGGAAATAAAGACGGGACAATAACTCTTTTAAGTTTTTGCTCCGCCGATAGTTGACTTTAATGCTCCCATCTGGAAATGCTCTTCTTAATTCATCATTACTATGTAAAAAATGTAATTTTGATTTTATAATTTTGTTGAGATCCGGAAGTTGAGGATTGTATGTGACAATTAAAGACTTACTGGTATCGTTTGTTTTACTTTGACTTTTTTGGCGTGCCTGAGATCTAGTGACCTGTTTAACTTCTTTAAATTGTATGTCAACCAACGATGGTTTGTATTCTCTAGCAATGAAGTAATTCGTGTATTGCTGTGCTCGCTCTAAAAACTACAGACCAAAAACTAAATAGTGCAATAGTAAAGTCTTTGTTTTCGGTGTGGGAGATCCTGGGTTCGATCCGGGCCAGCACCTCAAAAAAGAGCACTTCATGTTTATATATATATATATATATATACAAAATCTAATATCCCAGAGTCCTAAAAGAGATAACTAGTGCAGTAGCCCCCCCTCCCCCCAGCATCATATGTGGCGTGATATTTCCAACTTTAGAGGTGGAAATTATTTCGTGACAGCTGGCAGCCTTTTCTCTAGATCTTCAAGTCTTTTTCTCCTTGCACAACTCTTTTCTCCTAAGTCATACCCAATCAATTCTTTGTTTCTATTAAAAAACAAACCTCTCACCTTAATATCTAGATTGCAGTAGTCAAACTTCCAATCCTTCCCTTCGCATTCCTCTAGGAACTCTCTAGATATTTAATTCCTTTCACTACTTCGTATTGGAAAAATTATCTTACCCAAAAAACGTCAGCTCTGATAGGGTTGCTTCATTCCCCTTCTCTCCAAATCACAACATATCAAATGGGGAGTAGTGACTTACCGATATGGATAGGAACTTGTAGTTGGCATTACCAAATCTTACGATTGATGACTACCTGAAGTCCCTACAGTTACTATTTTGCAGAAAGCTAAATTTCCTATTTTATCGAGTTGAGTTAAACTTTCCGCTGTTAAACGTGTGGAACTTATACAACGGATACATTTTAATACCAGAGAACACATTTTATTCCGCCATGTGTATCTGTCTATTAAAAGGTTAAAGTTAGCTAGCGTATGCCTTAATGCCCTTTTTACGACATCTGCACTTGTTGTAATCATCTCACTTCCATCGTACGAGGCTAGTGGGTGCTTTCATCGAGTCAGAAATGCCCCTTTTGATAAAATCTACCATGTGTTTCTCCCTGACCCAAATCTTCTTCTAATCGTAATCTCCACTTCGCGATGTAGGCTTGTCGAGGAAGTGTCCAACTCCACCTCTTGTTTGTTTGCTTCTGAGTACAACACTTTGCAAAGATGTTTTTAAGGAACCGCTACTTGTCCATCTGATCTCGGGGATGCCCAGAAATTTGACATGAAGGCGATCAATCTCGTTGATGGTGTTTTCAGTTTCCTTATTTGATAGAGCGCTTCACATTCCATGTCGCTATTCGGATTGTTTGTTGATTTTTGCGATGGTCATGTACCCCATCGTAGGACCCGAGTCCTTACAGCGCGAGGTTCCCCTTGAAATCAAACAGGCACCCTTCACGCCGTTTTTTGTCTTCTTTTTGTATTGTCAAGTCACAGATTTTATTGGTATTTTCTTGACCAGGGCAGGGTGAGATGCCGTTGCCTTCGCTGCCACCCTTTTAGTCACCTTTTACGACAAGCAGAGGCTACGTTGGGCGTTTTTTATTATAAGCTCTCCGTTACCCACACTTGGTCTATCGCTTTTACTGTGCCTCAATCTGCTCGAGCTAAAAGGATACTCCTGTCCTTTGAAGGATATCTATACAAATTATTCGTGGTACAAAACTTAATACAAGCAAGAAAAAACGCATTAAACACATTAAACAATTGGACCCCGATTTGTGTAGACAAAAGGAATTTGTATTTAACACAAGACTATTCTAGCCTTGGACATTCTTCCACATGTTTTTCTTTGATACTTTATATTTCTGTTGGAATGTATTTCTTTATTCTAATTTAGTCTTTTCAGAAAATTGTTGTCTAGCTGACGTTGATGAGAAAGTGAACCTTAAGCAAACATCCGTCTTTTAGACTCTTTAGTTTGGAAGAAAAACATTTGGTGTATGCCAGGGAACTGAATATCTTCAGTTTTCGTATGGGTCTCTATCAATCAAATATCATGTACTAAACTGTATTTTGCAATTTTCTACATAATTTTGTATCTCCTTTTATAAGAATGAAGTGATTAATTTAGCAGTTGTAGATTATAGAAAGTACGCCCTTCACAAAACAACAAAGTGACTTACGTCTTTAAAATATGGCTGCTTCCAACATGGGTATATCAAAGAACCAGAAATCAATTTAACACTGCATGCAACATTGAGATCAAACGAAGGATAAGGAACACAAAAGATGAAGGAGATACTGAGAGGCAGGAAAGTATTGATACAAACCAAGAGTAGAGTGTTAATTTGCTACGTGATGTCGCTTATTCTCTTTGCCTGTGAAAGTTCAATACTTACGTGTCGAATGGTGGTAAGATATGAAGTTTCGAAGAGTGATGTTACGGAAGAATAACGAGGATACTTCAACATGTTACAAAGGAGAAAGAAATTGCCAAAATTAATTCATCTAGTGCAAAGAACACAAAATAATAGTAATTTGACATGCGCTAAGAAAGAAGAATGAGCTGGAAGATACGGAGAAAGAATTGTTACTCATTGCAATTTTCAATAATAAGAAAACGCGGTGAAACATTCTTCTGAGAAATAATCAGACACAGTTCAAGTGTGGCAATTTGTTCTAGTATGCCGAGTATTCATGTATGGGGATCTCTGATAAAGAGAATTCTGATTCAATTATCATCATCATATTTAACCCTTGGAGACTATTCGTTCCTCTTGTATTAGGTGATTTATTCAGGAATGTAATATGATAAGTATCAATGAACTGGTATGGTATGTAAATGGAGTAAGGGACTTGGAAGAATCAAACGATAGGTCATATAGTTAAACAAGTGTGTACAAAGCTGAGACACAAAGAAGAGGGTAAGAGCAGAGAGTAGGGGGGCTCATTTGATGTACGGCTTTGTACGCGAAACCTGATATCATCAATGTTTACGTATTGCCGATGCTACCATATGTTGAATCTAATTTTTAAAGATAATATCTAAATTTTGTCTTCTACGGCATTTCTTATGAGCATGATGTATCACTTGTCGCTTATTAAAATTAGTAGTTAGAAGATCTTTCAGATTAAGTTTCTCTTTACAGAAAGTGTTGCTTATCAAGAAACTGAAGTCTGCATTTAACGCGACTAACATTTCCTACCCGCGATGTGTGTTTCACTTCCACTACTACATATTCATGTCTAATGTTACATATTCATTACCAGGGCTCAATGAGATTTTGCATGTAGAAGAGCAACAAAATATCAGAATGTTACTTTTCTCTTTGAAAATATTGTGAAATGCTCAGCGAAATGTCTGCATATGATAAATTGAATGGATTTTGTTTTCAACTTATAACTGCATTAAAGCTACTTATCTGGCAATGTAATTTACCCCTAAACTTATGATTTTGCATGTAATTTGTTTTAGTAAGATCAAAGATACAAAACAAGGCAAAAGACAAAGAAATAGATGTCTTGCCAAGCAGATGCCATCAGGTTTTACGTGTCTTCGTCTATCGAATATTTTGTAGGACAAGGAGTTAACGTTAATGTTTGGGACTGAACCAGAATCATTGAATCTTTTTATTCAGTTGAGTAGGATGCATAGTTCCCTTAAACGTGATTAGAAATATTGAGCATTTGATATAAAGAAAGCCACATCTTCAAAACATAATGAGTGATCCCGAACAAGATACTGTTTTCAACAAAACCATTATTACATGTGGGTATAAACAATTCAGACGTATCTGGAAGACAGTAGCCTTAATTTATATACAAAAATTAGCAGCAAAAATTTGCAAGTATCAAATATACAAATACAATGTGTTGGCCACCAGGCATCTTGAAACGTATTTAAGTTTTTACGTCTTGAGACCTCGTACAAATGTTGTTAACTTATCAATCATTTCATTCATTTTCTCTAATTTGTCTTCTACATCGTTCAGTCTATCAATTTTCTCTTCGATATTTTCAATGCGATTATCCAATTGAATGACTTTGGTCGTTAAAGTTTGCCCTTGACTTTTTATTTCTTCCATTGGTGTCTAAAAATAAAAGAGAAGTAGTTCGTGGTACTTAAACAACTGATAATATGCAATTACCGGAAAGGCACTAGGTTTCTTGTTACATCAATTTAAATAAACAAGTCTAAACCTATTATTATTAATGATAAATATGATATTTCTAGAGGTGAAATGACATCAAGAAGAACTGATCGATTGTCTCTAGCGAAATTCATGG
Source organism: Carybdea cf. marsupialis auct. non (Linnaeus, 1758) (assembly GCA_010016065.2). NCBI lineage: Eukaryota > Metazoa > Cnidaria > Cubozoa > Carybdeida > Carybdeidae > Carybdea > Carybdea cf. marsupialis auct. non (Linnaeus, 1758). Next base: position 22,168 of record JAAAKL020000166.1, read on the forward strand.
AGAAGACGTTGAGAGCAGTTGACTAGATACGAGTCAAGTGGTAAGAAGATTACATGATATATTTATGATTAGGACAAAGCATTCGTATGCAATTTGACTATGTGCAACCTTCAAGAGTCGCAGCTATGACGTCACTCTTTACTAAATGTAACTATTAAGGCATTTTCATCATTCACTGCATCCACATGTGTTAAGCTGCGCATGTGCATTGTCATTGAATATTAATTGGTAGATAAGGGCAAGGATAAAGCATCGTATGATTCATATTTTGTTATATTTTAGGAAGTGTAACATTTTGATCTATGATCATTATGGTGAATTACAGTTCAATAAAAAGATTGAACCTACTTCATATACTGAGTATAGAAATAAAGCCCTTCCTGAAATCCAAGTATATTTTAATACGTACAAATTTGATTGATACAAATTTCGCAAAGAAAATGTTATCTTTGTAGCTACTCGTTTCAATTTTAGGTAAAGGGCCACTCCCTCCACCAAAGGTTTATTTTTCATGAAAAATGTTCATAATTTTTACTCCTTCTTAGGACGCCAGTATTCTCTGTACATTAATTAGTTCATATTCAGCTAATGAATGCTTCTTTCTCTTATCGTTTGCTACGATGACCATTGAATTTACGAGACAGTTGATTTCCATGATCTGTAGAAACGGTGAGTGGGGAAAGCTAAGCAAGATTCTTACGCCACTTTCAACTTACAGATAGCATGTGCAAATGATCAAGGTTTTGAAGAAGAAAGGGTTTGAAATGATAAATCTGACGAGATACCAGAGAAATAGAAAAGTATGTCGCCAACAGTATTCGAAACCGTTAGCTGGATTGCTTACCAATGCGGGGCTCATCTAGCTCAATTGTTAGAGCGCACGCCTTGAATGCGTGGGTTACAGGCTCGAATCCTGTTGCTGACATACTTTTCTATTTCTCTGGTATCTATTCAAACTTGCATATTTTCCCACCACTATCACGCTCAAATAAAGGTATCGATTATAAAGTTGACGCACTAACATCTTTTAAATGAAGAAAAAGCTATTGCTTTTCATCTGCTGTCAATTTGTGTTTATAACCACTTGCCACTTTGATATCTGATGAAACTAGAAGTTGTATTATCTCTTTTTTGATCAAAGTATAGAAGTTGGTTATAATTAGATCCCATCTGTTTTAATCAACTTTTGGCAGAAATGAAGCAAGCGAAATGTTCGTAGGTCAATATTTTAAATTAAATGCTCCATTTGCACAATAAAAATTTTTTACTCAATAACAAGATGAAACCTGTATTAAAATACAAACAGAAGATTTTTGTGAAATTATTCTTTAAATTGCTTCAACTGACTTTGTAATAAAATCTCCTCCCATCTCCCGAGTATAATTAGTATTTAGAGAAGCAATGAGATATTCTCAATGAGATGATGTGGTAAATACCTACTATGTCAGGTTTCAGCGCTTTGAGTACAGGTTTTATCAGGTCAGGATGCTTTCGAATCCGCGAAAAAAGTTGCCATTGACGATTGGGGTAAATGGTCTGGTTTCTTGCAATACATTTCCGACGGATTTGCCTAGGTAGAGATCTCTCAGCATCAAGAGCCAAGTCAATCTAGAAGAAAGAGGGGGCAAAATAGTTCAGTGACGATGCCTTCATTCAGGGATGTGGCATGCTGTTTGCATCTCAGGGTAGATTAAAATCGAGCTTGTTGATCGTTATCTAAATTAACGACATTAAATCAAATCAAAGCTTTCCTTAACACTACCTCAACATGTCGCGTGATGACATATTATTTCTTTAGTTTTCATGAAAAATTAGAATATGAAAATGGTTTATACATAGCATCTGGGTAGTCATTTTGTAGAAACAACCACTTTTCTGTCGTGATAATCAGCCCATTATTCATCTTCCATACGTTATCTCCCTACCTGAATGAATGATTACAGTTGTGAGAAATTACCAGCGGAGATGTCATGCGATATAAATGTAAGAAGAATGCTAGAGATAATACCAGACAATTGTATATGGTTAGACCATAGAATGAATATATATCTATTCTATTTCAATCAATCTTTGATAGTGAAAGAGACGGAGAATAGTGGTGGCCTGAAATACCTATCAATGGGAGCACGAAAAAGGGGTTGGGCAGATAAAAAAATGGCGCATTAACACTTCAAGTACTCCTTAAGCAGAATGATGTACCCTAGACAAATTGATCATATTCTTTACAATGTATGTTACCTACGCAGAGAGAAAGACAGTAAGATGTATTTTTGAAATGGCGTCAAATAGTAGAAGCAGGAGAAAAGGTTTAAACAATACACCGAAGTATTTCTTTCGAAAAATGAAAATGGATGGGAGGAAAATCGATTCTCTTGAAGAAATTCAAGTTCCCAACATTCTACGAAATACCAAATATCCTACTTTCAATTGAAAGTTGATGAATTCAAACTGTAAGCAACAGGTAAACAGAAAATGGCCACAAATGACATCTACAGGAATTTATTTGCCGGCAATCAAAGTAACAAGTGCTCTGTTACATTTGTTTGTTTGTATACTTTTCTCTGATGGTAAATAACATTTTGTGAGCACTTTAGGTATAGGCAACAGACATATTGAAGAAAATAATTTCGCATGAAACATTAGTAGTATAGAAAAAGGTACGTTTTTACTTTCTTAAAATGATTTATCTCTAAGGTATCCTTTGTAATAAATAATGCCCAGTTAATAGCATTACCTGCATAGTCATCCTGTTCAAAGTAGCCTGCCTTTGAACTTCTTGAATGTCATCAACCGCAAGACCCACCTGGAACAGATAAAAAACCGGTAGAATTGCTACTAGATGTGCAGATGCGTTTGCATAAATACACTTGTTGCATTTATGTATTTCTGTCGCATCATACAGCCAAAATAACTGAAAAAAAACAAACCAAGCAACCAACTATAAGAAAACTTAATCAAACAAACTAAATCAAACAAACTAAATCAAACAAACTAAATCAAACAAACTAAATCAAACAAACTAAATCAAACAAACTATAGGCAGAATTTGCAATTAGAAGAGATGATGATAAATTAGAAAATCCAAATTAAATAAAAGATTATCAAAGCTCTTTATATTTTTCGACAAATTACTGAATTAACCCCCCACTCCCATTATAATTTCAAATGGCAAGGATGGCAATTTGACCTTTTTTCATAACCGTTCCTTTATAGAGGAGTTCACCATATACTATACTGAACTGAAATAAAATCAGATAGAGTGTTGTAGAGGGATCATTTCCGTTTGCTATTTGCTTATTATGTGTAGGACAGAGGAGAAGATGACAAAAATTGAATCGAACCCTCTTCTCTATGCTTTGCTTTTTAACAAATTTATCTTCTAATGTGTGTCTAAAGTTGTTACGGGGACCAGCTGCCAACTACGTTTAGACCAGCAGATAAATTAATGCAAATTTAAGGACCTTGGTGTTGATGTTATGGCTGATTACCTAGTTAGCATGGCACATGGAATGACTTTAGATACTTTTAGGTATTGCAAACAAGTTCCTTAAAATTGAGAACACAAATACACAACTCGTTACCTATATTACAGGAAATGCAATGCTCAATCATCAGATAAATAGATAAATTAAGGAAAGTATGTTTCCTAAGTTCTACGTACCAGGAGATTCATTAAGACAATAGCCATCAATGCGACGAAAAAGAAAAAAATAATCCACGCTACAACAGGTTGCTCGATATCACTGTTGAATATCTCATCAAAGTTCAGTTCTCCTGACATCATAACTAATGTTTTATAGAGAGCTCTCCATGGTGAACTGAATGCCTTAAGCTGGTAACGAGAAAGAGAACATATTAGTGAATAACAGTTGAAAATAGAACGAGAATAACCGCACAACAATGGTAATGATGCTCCTAATTATTACAGTAGCAGCTGCAAGTTGATGGAGAATCAAAGTGCAGGAGTGCAAAATCTCATTTTCTCAGCTGTTTCAGTCTTTTATATACACGATAAACGTTGACTGTCTCCCATCTCTTTGAATCCATCAGCTCTTTGTTGCCCTTGTTGCTTGTGCAAGTACGTCATTCCAATAATGAGGGTGTTGCTAACGCAGATGAGTCATTTCCTGAACTTAATGCCAAACATTGCTTCAGTTCAAGTTGTCCTCAATCTCGTACATTCTATAGTCATAGCAATGAAATTACGTTTCCAAGCCGTCCACTTCTCTCTCGATCCAGCTGGTCACGGGTTTACTATATAGAAGACCGGCTTTATCGGACATAAAAAACTACAGCAAACAGGTTTCCTTTAACGACTGAAATTTGAAGTGAAATTTGAAATTCAGGAATCCAATGAAATCTGCTTTACTCCCTTCGTTTAAAAGAGACTAATGAACTAAATGCTTCTTGCCGGCTGATTGCCGCTTTTTTCTTTCGTTTGTTTTTCATGTTTGGTTTGAAAATCAGTTTTCTTATTACATGAAGATGGTTTAAAAACTCCTTTTATATTTAGTTTTAAAAGTTTGTAATGGTTTCAAGGCTGTCTTGGCCATGTTAAATCGTGCAAGATTCCTGCTTATAAAAGTTTTCAAATTCATATTTCATAACTAGAACTTATTAATCACCTTGTAAAAATTCCAACTATTTTGCTCTCTAAGATTCTGTAACGCGGAAAATGCAAAAAAGTGAAGATGTACGTCACCATCGAGATGAATATCATCCTGGTGATGCTTTTATTTTTTTAGTATATCTTCAAACTTGGTATTTTCAAATCTTCTTTTCTAGATAGCAAAAAGAATTTTGGAGACAGATAGTCAGCGCATTTTGGAGACAAAATAAATAGAATTTGAAAAATTTTATAACGGACCAGATGTATGCAGTACTGAATACCCTAAAGTTAACAAAGAAGAGCAAAAAGGAGAAATGTACTCACTAAGAATAAACACAGACATAAATGTATTTTGTTCGGAGAGAAATCACTTGATATTAACGCACATTTGAAGATTCCCTCCACGACAACAAGAGCCTTTATCATTTTTGGTCACCATCCAAGGCCGTCGAGGGCCAATCAGAGCACGACTGTAATAACAGCTGATTAGGCTACCTTGTAAAACACAGTTGGGTTAATAATTTCGTTGATTCTCTGTTCGGTTATTTTCTGACGAATTGTACACTGAGGAGTGTCAGACGAAAAAGGCTTTTAAGTATGAAAATGAATTACCTATTTAATTCAGTTTTATTATTCTGTACCATCAACAAACTTTTCGAGTAAAAATAGCTATGGAACATCAGAGTCGAAATTGAAAATTCTCTCGCAAACTTAGCAAATGCACAATTTGTGCCTTCAGCTCCTAAGAGTTCTTCTCCATACGCACCGTGGTCTAGTTGATAAACTCCTTGCCTTCAGTTCCAGTGGATCAGGGTTCGATTCTTGGAAGGGCTATTGGCAGCAAAAGGAAGATCATCCGGTCTCAGAGTGCTCCATGCTTCAGTGACAAGTTCCATGTAAATGAGTACCGTTCTTTTAGGGAAAGTGCACGGCGTAAAAACTGCATCATCATTATCTCGGGCCCCTCATGGACCATCTCTGGCGGTATAGCAATGAACATCATTTTGCCAAGGCAAGCATGCAATTTGTCTACGTGAAAATTGCAAACTGAAAGATATGAACACTTAAAAACATACCCCTTCGACATCTAATAGCAGAATATGAAATCCAAGTCCAAATGCGATGATCAATAATGTGAAAACCAGAAAGAACTGGAAGAATGTCTGCACCACATAAAGAAACATGACGATGTAAATGCCAAACTTGGGAATCTTTCTTATGAATAAGACAAGATTGATCCACGACAAAAACAGGGCTAATGCTCCAACGCTTTTCTGATAAACAGTACACCTTAGAAAAGAAATGAAACGATTCGTTAAACACTAAAAATGACATTAAATAACAGATTTTTTAACAAGCGTATTCTTTGTAAACTGGACACAGTTAACATTTTTGAGTTAACAATCTGCGTAGAAAAAGGGAGGTAACTGAAGTAACTATTAAAACTGGAATTAATTTTATTAATCATTGCTGTAAATTTCGTTATGATGATGCAATCTGATTCGCCAGTTCTTTATAGATTTCTATACTTGGAGGCTGACCTGTTGTCAGTGATTTCGAAGATGAAGAAGGGTAAACGGACTGATGAGAAAAACAAATCAGCAAAATACAAAGATTGACAGTATATGAAGGAGGGTGAATTAGTAAAGGCAGTCATTGTTGGTAAATCTTGACGCCATTTTTCTTTTTTTCCTTCTAAACTCTGTGCTTTGTAAAATCTTAGTTATCACTCTGAGGTGTTCCATGGTAGGAGTTTCTATCCAAGTAATAGATTAAGATTGTTATGAAAAGTTTATCATCTTATATACCTATGTTTTTAATACCAAATACATCTACCATGATAAATTGGGAAAGTTCATTTAGATAATTATAATAAAATGTACATTTATTTCTCTTTTAAAGTATAAAAAACAGGTATTAGAATTTCTTTTGCGTTCAGTCGATAACCCAGAAAAGTAGCTCTCATTATAGCCTACAGCATTCTCCGCCCCTGATAATTGGCATTTCTTATTGCCCTGATTACTTCTCTGGTGCATGTAAAAAATCGTAGAACCGGTGATTATGGTCATTATATCACTTCCTTCGTCCTCATGGATTGCATTGTACCATAATGGTCTGTCGTGACAAAAGTTCATAAAAAGATAGATTAAACGGAAGGAAAGAGGTAAAAATTTTTTCTAACTAAAATTACAACATTGCAAATCGTGCTGCAATGACGAGAATGTTTTAATGTTTGCAATTGCTTACTATTGCTTTTTCAAGGGATAAATAGTGACAATGTCTGTCTCCATCTAATATAATCAGATATGAGTTTAATATGTTAATTACTAATAAACAAGTAGTTCCTTACACCAGAGCAACTTGAGTTGGGAAACTAAACATGTCATCTGCTACGTTGACAATTGCCAATCCATAAACATTCCATTCCAGAAAGTTCTCCAAATCAAAATAGTCCATCCCGTGGCCTATGAACTGGGCTATCTAATGAACATTTAAACACAAAAAATATCACGTTACCAGGATTACTAGACATGAGAAAAACAAAAAACTTTTATAAACTCATATCAACATACAAATGCAACGTATGCTGGTATGTTGTACTTCATTTTTATCATTTGTCTGTAAGACTCGGACAGGAATGTTTTGCTAGAATCCGTCATTTGAAAAACAAACTTGGAATTCGGTTGAGAATCAAAGGAAAAATCAAAGGTACATGATATTAATCTAAGCCGCTATTTATAATTATTATAAACAAGGAGGATTTTGTTACAAAAACCCTGGAGGATTATTTCAAAATATCACTTCCGTGCTTTAATGTTACTTGCACTTCTTTATGGTCTACTAGACTGACAAGGAGAGGTAATGTAGCCAGAGCACCTCCATTTTGCACTGAATGGATCTTAAAGTTATTGCAAAAAGTGTCTACATTTTGTCTAATTACTAGGATCAAATAGCATTTAAATCAGCTGAGTTCTTTGTAGCTACTATGTTCAATAAGCACTGAGTATAGAGCATATATGAAATTCCAACCGTTTATGGACGGAGAGCTGACGATATGATACCTTGCTCAAGTGATAATCAATTCAACATTGACCAAGCCAAGTCGAAAGAATAAATCCGACTTCAAAAAGATGCATAGATTTTGAAAAAGTTTAGGCAATAGTACAAAAACGTCACATTTGAGACTTACTAAGACGCAGTAACTATCTAGCAAGGTTTAAGTTACGTACAACTGACCTTAACATAGTATCTCTAAAACAGAATAAACATATAATCATAGGACAGAAGGAAATTCGTGGGCCTTGAGGTACTTCTAGCATAGTATTTCCAGACAATGGCAATAAAAAGGATAGTTCCAAATGTAATATTTGGTTCGCAAATTTACGGAGTAACAGAGTAAAGGATTAAGAAAGTTAATATACCTCAGCATAGAGTACATTTATTAAATACTGGAAGTAGATAGTATAGTAGAACTGAGTAACCTCAGAAAGAGTCTTACCTCCATGATTATGTGAATGATTGCCAATATAAGGACAATGTACCGTCCTATTTCAACAAAAATTACAAAGTGGAGAGAAACACGGCTATCAATTTTTAAGCTGCAATCCTTGGCACGATATGGGGCTCGGAGTGGACCCGAAAGCACAATATATGCCGTTAGAAAAATAAGAAAAGTAAAATAGATTAATAGTTTTGTATAGTAGACATAGGCTGCAAATCTAGTCCATTTCCATTCTAAAAGTGACGTCACAAGTGGATGACTGAGGACATCTTCTCTCTTGAATTCGATCTGCAAAATAAAATTTAGGAAGGAATGGAGTAAAAATCAGAAATTAAATAAGAATTTGGACTTTAATCTTTCGTTCTTACAATGGTCAAGCAAACTTTTATTAGCTTGGTCAGTGTAAAATTGCACAATGGTTTTCTTTATGTGAAAGAGTTAACACTAGAAACCCGTTAACAGATAAAGATCAGAACTAGCCGGGGCTACAACGTTCTACTTTAACTTATAGTTACTTAAACTAATAACATTCGGGATCTTCTGTGTTTCCGGAAGTTTCCGGCAATGACTATTCAATGAAACTCCATTTGTCAAGATGATAAAAAGCGCTATATCTGCTCTCAAGGTAAACAGTTTAAAAAGACTTTCATAAACAGAAGATTAGATAAGCGCTGAACTGTTGAGAGTCATAAATATAACTTATTTGAGTGGAGAGAGTGTAAAACTGCTTTTAAAGCCCAAGTTTATTTATGAAACATATCATGGAATGGGTTTATAATGAATAACAACGTCTTACTGACAATATTAAAATGAAAATGCCGTTTTTTACATTTGATGCCACCATGCTAAAATACTACCCATTTAATGATAAATAAAAGACGTACCATAAAAAGACATACCGCAAAAACACAAACCATAAAATGACATACCATGAAAAGACAAACCATAAAAAGACATACCATAAAAAGGCATACCGTAAAAAGACATACCATGACAGATAGTGCGTGGTTCCTCTTCTTCTCCAGTTGCTTTCTAATTTCATCCTTAGAAAGAAAAGAACCCTTGGTTTTGTTTTCATAAGCATGATGAAGAACAAAATCACATGGCCATTCGGTGTATACATCATCCAAGAATTCGTAGTCCAAGACAATTTTATAATCAGGATCTTCACTTGAGATTGCTGGGTCCACTTGAAGGCATTGTGTTAACGCAACAAGCGCCACGTCTGGTGAACGACGAATAAAAAAACGAACAGGCAATGTTAATAAATTGTGACCTGGACTTTTGAGTTAATGTATGGTGTACATGTGCGCAGGAAAGCATCACGTTGCACAAAGTAGAAATGGCGTCATTTAAACACCAAATTAATCAATCAGATATGTATTAGTAATGAGGAGCATGAAAATTACTATCTTGTTATTGTTACAAGACATAATACCGATGGTAATAGTATTCACAGCAGAGATAGTGAAACTTTATTCCGAAAACAAATGTACCAATCAACTAGTCACGTTGCAGCACGAAAGAATTTGGGCAAAATTTCTGGACCCCTCTAATGTCCGTTATGCAGATCTAGGTGTGCGTAAATCTCGGCCAGAACTTTGTAATTCCTTCAAGTACAATTCAAAAAATAGTATCTTTATGTCTAATAGTGTTTGCTAGAAAAATATCTGAAGTGGGGAGAAGAGCTCATGCAAATAATGTTCACGGGGCAGAGTATTGATAGCATTTATAGCTACACGTTCTTAAAAAAGAACGCCAAAGAGAGATTGTATAAGCATTCTACAGTATTATCTTCTAAATAAAAAGAACTCTCTCTGTTTCATTCAGAAACAACCAACAAGTTCATGAAAAACAAAATATCATCGTTGAGCCGTAAGTCGTATTTGCCCGTCAGAAAAGTCTCGACTTACAAATTCCTATACCTAGCTGAAAACTGATTTGATAGAAGACAAAAATTTCCTGGAAGCTATCTGTAGTTAACCTCGTCTATCCAATGCAAGTCAGATTTCGGGAAGTAAGTTGACAGAAGCGTTATTGGTATATGGTTGGTTACTAGGGGTGTGGGCTATCGTAGTAAACAGGCATTGTTCTCTTTCTTTTCAAGACATTCAATACATTCTGCATGCTTTCCCGTACTTCAAGTATAAATTGGAGGCAAATAGCAGCAATTACGGTAAAGGATCTACTTTCCAATTATTTTTGGTTCTGACTGTCTTTCAAGACCCGTTTGATTGACTCATAATGTAGATGAAGAAAAATGAACTTCATGCTAACAAATAGGGTGTACTTTATAATTCAGAGGTAGCACCCCTCCGACCTCTCTTTTGTTGAGAGTTGGCCAAATTCTGCTCAATCATTGTATCACAAACGTAACAGCTTGCAAATGATTAAGTTAATTATTTCAAATACATTTAATTAATTTAAAGTCATTACAATTCTCAATAAACCAAGAAAATATTAGTATAGTGAGCTATATTGTCCTCAAATTGCAATATGTTGCATCTCTGATACTGTTTGTTTATAAAGTCGGTCTTTAGAGTAGAAAAGGTGGAGGAGATAAAAAAGGTTTCATCAATTTAATCATGGAGGACGATTGAGTTTTATTCAAGAAAGCAACGCACCTGGCATCTTGGTAATCATCTTTCTCATGGGAGTAGTAACTTTTCCCTCTGAAACGGTCTTGTTTCTCATGGCTAGTCTCCAGTCTCTATGCCTAAGAACTGTTATTGCTGTTTCTCTAAAGGGAATGTAGAGCGTATTGAGTTAAGCGAAAAGAAACAGTCATCATTGTCAAGTACCAATGCTTGTACACATGGCGTTGAGCAACGTCTATAGTTGTTTATCTGTTCAATTCTACTCAAAATGACTTATCCATACACAAATTGCAACAACAATGATAACAAGAATCGTAGTGTTTGATGATGGGTCAAACGTCAAAGGAAAAGTAACGGCCACGTTGGGTTGGTGCACTCAAAGTCTGTCACATTTTTAAGTCTTAAAGTGTATTTAGCACTTGAATACTTGATTTGAAACATTAGAGCTCATTAAATTTATTACTTGAGCACATATATCCCTATTCTTACAAGACTATTACAGTTTAGGGGTTTTTTAATAAACGGGAATGGGGAACATAAACGGAAAGGATTGGAATTTTTCAAAATCGCTGATCAAGAAAGCGTTATTTTCAAGCACTCAGTAGGTGTTTCGTCCAATGGGGATTTAGTTATACTATGTAAGACGATGGAAATACAGTAAATCTAGACTTTCTAGTTCTGCTAGCCTTCTAGTTATGTTCGATGGCCCATTCCTGTCATACCAACGTAATTAGGCTTTCATTAACACTCCACGTGTTAATATTTTATGAATCAGCCTGAATTGAAAATACGCTTTTTGTCATTCTTGAAAATATCTGAGAGGCCAAGTCAAATTTTGGGGGGCTAAGCCCCTCCATAGCCCCCCGTGGCCACGGGCCAGCATAGAATAATTCAAAATACTTGATACTATATTATCTCCATCTTCATCAGATGTGTCATGCAGTGCTTCACCACTTCAAGGTGCCTTAGATATGTATCTACTCCAGACAGATATGACTAGTTGCACCAATATGACACCAAACTTTGGAGGAGCCGTATCGGTCCAATGCTAATATAACTATTCAACCATGTCGCTGCAACTAGTATTATCTGTCTGGAACATAAACATAATAAAGAAAATTGGTAATTGCTTCGAAAAGGTTTCGTTGCAAACTGTGGATATGTATAGAGAGTGGGGGGCATAGATCACGTCCTTTTAATGCACTCATGTAGACTACTACACATCACAAGCCATCTCTTTATTCTGTTATCTAGGACGAATCAATGATCTCAACACAAAAATACTTATTCAGTTTAGATTCCATGTGTCATCAACAACCACGCACTCTGTTCACGATCAACTTCACAACAATGACCAAAGTATGAGTATACTCTGAAAGGGAATACAAAATAGATTCACCTTGTTTTTTTGATCATATGCGCATGTTATCACATAGGAATCCAAAATGTGCATGTTTGATCCAACAGATGTAAGGACGGTAAAACAAAAAAAAATCCTTGTTAGCGACTTCAAGTTTACCTAGGTTTTTGATAAATAATAATGATTGTCATCATCGTCAGCCGTAATAATTCTGTTGTTGGACATAAGCTTTCCCCATGTCTTCCCAATGTCTTCAGTGGTGTGTGAGATGTTGCCAGTGTGTTATTGGGTGTAAGTTATCAATGTCATGACGCCATCTCGTTTTCTTGCGCCTCTGGACCTCCATGATGTGAGCCAAGTTGTTTGAAATAATCACCTTGTTTAAATGCACAATTTAAACACTAATTCAATGTTTATTGGCGTTTTCTCATCTGTTTTTCTTGCATAAAAATAGTATTTTGGAAGACTTCCTGCCAAATTCTAAACCATCTTTATTAAAAGATATGTCTCTTTGTTATGAATATGGCACCAATTATTTTAAACATTGTTACTTCAAGCCTTGTGTGGCCTAGTTAGAATATGTGATGAGAGAGGGATATTACATTAATAAAGAGAATTCGACCCTTACTTCGTTCACCGATTAATAAAGCAATTAGAATTTCCGTTACTAGGAGTAAATATTTTTCTACTTGGTGTTGTTCTGGCATTACTTACTTTCTTCCATAGTCAACTGCCAAATCCAGACAATTCCTTCCACTGTCGTCAGTCATCCAAAGCGACCCTATATATTTATGTTTTTATCTTCTTTTCTAACCATCTCTATCTCTCCCTGTTTCTCTATATATCTATGCATGTAAAACACAATTATACATTTTCGGTTCTTAAGATACACATCCCATCAATTGATCCCTTATACATACGGCATAATATAGTGTCAAACTGTCCTGATACGAACCAAATAGTTTTTAAAATACTACTTAAGCAATTTAAACTACCGTCTAATAGCAGGTTTACACGAAAGGCGCTCATGTCAAATGCTCCTTCGGATAGGTTTGCTTTATTATTTTTTATGAAGCTGCTGCTTTTCTAACTCTTTCCAAATGTTCTCTCCCCAGGCACGCCAATAAGGTTATCGTTTTTGAATCCAGGACGATTCTTATGGTTCACCAGATATACCAAAGCTGTTTTTACGTGGGCAATGAAGGATAGTAAATCATGGTTTTATTTGAAGAACTCCCCATTTTATCCGTATTCTTCTGTTTGCCTATTTTCTGGTAACAGTAAGGAAGCTGGAAACTTGATGTTAATTGCGGATGGTCATGGACATCTCTACCTAAGATTTTCTACTTACGCTGATAAAGGTAAACAACGTTTTATTACTGTATTCAGATAATACAACCAAAAAACAATATGTTGTCTACTACTTCAGGGTAAGCAAGATCTTTTGATGGATTGTTACCTTGATCAATGATACATTATCACAATTCAAACCTTCATAGATGAAAGGTCAGGCCGCAAAACTTTTCGTAAGCAAAGCTGTAAATTATTAAAATTGTATGACTACCATTGAAATTAGTATTTCTTGATGTCACATACAAGTACTCTATAATGATAGACAAGACATGAGAATACTGGCTAATGGAAAGCAATATTGGGAATGGGCTCTCTAGCATTTCTAACTTCAGATTGAATAGCCTCAGAAACACTTTTTCTATTATTCTTTTTATATTAATTTGCGTTGATTTTGGCATGGTAAACAACTGGTGCAGAATGTACCGATCCCATGATGGCATCAAATACAGAAACTGTTTCTGAGCTAAAGTTTTTCTTTTTGCAATCCTCAGGGTGTTAATTCGGCACGATGGAAGTTGAAAGGAACGAAACCTAACTTATATCTAACTATCTTTGGAAAATAGTGAATCAGAATTTGGAGTGCCTATTTTCAGCTGCTTTTTTATCCATGTACATAAAAATCTTTGATTTCCAATTGAAGAGTCCAGAAAATGAAGAAGGACGTCTGCACGAGTTTATCTAGAGACTAGTACGTTGCAAGGATATCTTTGCTATCATAGTGTGAGTACTGTGATTCAAAAACACTAAAGAGGCCCGTCTTTTGCATGACTTAATCCATGACGAGAGTAGCTAGAGTAACTGTAGTAACTGTTAAAGGCAACTGTTAAAGGCAACAAAGGGGGAACAACGCCTAGCTTACAGCATTTTCTCCTTATTTCAAATATTGACGTTTTCTGCATAACTTGGTTCACAAGGTTTCTTTGTTACAATACCTTCGGTCTGAGGGACCCTAAAAACTAATAATTAGTGAAGATCGAATGCTCTAAAATATTTCTGCAATAATATGTCGAACGTTAATGGGAAACTATCATTAAAACTTTATCTATGTATGTTGAATAAATGGTATTCCGTCAGTTTGTGACGGTACTTTTAACAGTTTACAAGATGTAACAAGGGGGTTATATCATCATACTCCATTGGGCAAATACACTACAGGTGACCTTCGACTATCAAGTTTATAAATTCAGAGTTGCTGTTTAATGACCCGCTGGAACTCTATTACAATAACCTAGAGGCTGTATACCACAAAAATTATAAAAGGTTGCAAATGGTTAATTTTCCCCTTCACGATGATCGTACAACAGCACCTTACTCTAAAAAAGGCTAGTTGCCAGTCGCCAACCAGTTGATAATGCACTATACAATCTCATTGTCGGTGGTCATGACCTTCCTGTATCAGAGGTTTGGGAACTTCATAAAGGCGACACCTTTGGAACGTTTGCTTGCACAACATGCTTCTCAATGGATTTCATTGGAGTCATAAACTTCTCTTTTCCACTTACTACCTATGCCAGGCACACGACTCATCTGAACTAAAACTTATGATCCCCAAAGTTCTTGTTGAATGCCATCATTGTCAAGCTAAATGTTTACTTAAGCTAATATTTAACACTAGACTGACACTCTCTAGACGTGCTGATAATTCTCTCGATGGTCTGTGCAGACCCTGACTATTGTTCTGATGAAGTTGTGAAGGAACATCTTTGTCTCTCGTTAATGATTCTGTTGTTGCCATTAGCTTAACACGTATGTAAAATCCCAGCAATAGAGTAAACAAGCAGTTAGCTGTCTCAGCTTCAACCTGTTCAAACTCGGACCTTGAAGACATAGTAATCCGTGTTCAAACAGTTATTGCTCTAGCTCTAGCTGACGTTTTGAAGATTTTGGTGAAAATTATTTTACAGCAGCCGTATTGTGGGATTTTCAGGTTGCTAAAAGTAAGTATCAGGCAAAGCAACAACTGTCACTTTGGAATGACACTGCAGGAAAACCTATCCATCCTTTTAACATACTTCAGGCTTTTAATACATTTTGTTAGAAGAAATTCTTCGAAGATATTCTTCGAAGATAACTAAGTACTTAATAACTGGGATAAGAGTGCCTTGAATGTAAAACATTTTAAAAGGAGAGTAGCTCTTGTTTCCCAGGTAGCGAGCATAATGATGTCTAAAACTTTCCGTTCATTGCATTGCACTTTCTCACAAAGGACTTTATAATCTTCCTAACTGATATAAATTTATCAACTTAAGGACACGCTCTAAGTCTTCTTTTGGTATCATCAAACCGAAGGTGTTTTGGACGTGCCAAGTGCCCTACTCTTCAAATTTAAAATACCATATGACTTATTTCATAGACAACCTTTCGGCTGATGAACCCCCCCCCCCTTGCAATACGGTACTTTTAAAAGCGCCTCTAACTCTACCAATTAAAAGCTTGTATCTTCCTCACTCGCACCCTTTGTGTAAATGGATCTGCCAATTTTGCAAAGCATACGGTATATAAAACCAAATACTGTAGGCAAAAGATTTTGAAGTTGGTTTGGTGATACCTGGTGACATTGTGAAGATATTCTAGGCAAAACCTCTACTTGATTCCGGGAATGACCTACCTTCCATGCCTCCTTATTTCTACGAAGTGCAGTGTTGCTCCTGTATCACTTCCTCCTTAGTTTTGCCACAGAAGACTGAACGATGGTCTTTCACTGCAGCACCTGATAAGTCTATCAAACGTCTGAGTAAGCGTGCATGGCATGAAATCATGAAAAGACATAGTGAGTCAGATATGACACCAGTAATACAGCAAAGTACAGAAAAAGTTGAAAGTTAATTAATTTCTCTACCGCAATAACTCTAAAAAATTAGTATTCAAACTTTAAATAAGAATATTTATGTATGAAAAGTTAAAAACATAAAAACAAGAAAAGGCAAATTTGCTAAATATCAGGTTGAATTTTTTTAATGGCGTGACTTTTTACCACCTTAATTATTGAGTTAAGGTTAGTAACAGCCCAATGTGGTCTGTTTAATACCTTTATTTGTATGTGTGCATAAATTTACATTTATGTTTATATTTAGCAATTAACGTAACGTAAACAGTCCAGAGACATCAATCGTTGTTCCACGATGTTACACAAATCAATATGATTTTGGATCGAAAAATTATATTTTCGGTAGTTGCGAGGTTTTCAGCAACCAGCACGTTCAACATAACGACCAAGAATTTAGAAGCATGCTTATCAGTCTCACCGAAAACGGAAAAATTTATTGACTACAATACATTACCATAGGAGCAGTTGCTGACGAGTGATTTTATGACCCCCTTCAAAAATTAACTCATGTCAATTTTATGTCTTAAAGAATTTTAAATTTTAAAAGTCTAAAATTCCAACACAATATTATGCTTTGAATTAACATCCTTATGAGATACTACCCTCTATAAGTATTCTAGAATGACTGTAAGTGGTTGTTTTTTTATTCATGTTTTTTCAAGTACCTGTTGGCACATGGAAGTTTGGTGAAAATTGCAGCCCTGAAGGTAAATATTGCATAAAGCCAGAGTATGCAGAAAATGACTACTTTCTTGGAAGCAACAAATGGGGATATGCTCCAAATAAAATAGGAGACGAATTTCATCCGGGATTAGGATATAACTTGAAAAAAATGTCCTTGCTATATAAAGAACCAGGTAGGATTATGGTTCATTTTACGTTTTCGGTATTGCATAACTAAAGAATGAACGGAATTTAAATTTCTTCGAAAGAACTTCAAAATATGAATTCGTAGTAATTATCTGATTGCATTGCTTCATCCCCAGTCCATTATTAACTACATCATTGTCTAATGATCCTTAACTTTCATATATGATCGGAATGTAACAGGCTACTACTAAACAGAAGTTTGCCATCACAAAAACCTCACTCTAGCAAAGAATGCACCAGTGCTAAAACATTAAGCATGTACAGTCATTTAATGTAGTGACTACTAGACCCATGGTATTTACGTTGTGGTGGTACGATTGTGCTGTTAAGATTATTCCAGAAAGGCAACTCAGGGTTAGGTACCAAAGATACAAGAATCAGACTTCCAAACCTGAATTGGTATGTTGTTCTAAGGATTTAACACTTTTTGACAGAAGCTGCTCATAGCAATCGTGTGGAGTGAAAGTAGGACAACGTCACGTAGGATTTATAGGAAATGAAAGAATGAGAACGTGTTGCTGCAAATTACACCAGTAGTAATACCACAGTTTTGGTTATAGCAAAACACTTAAGCTGTAAACAAAGTCATTTTCCGACTAAGCACGACCCTCTTCGTCTTGATAAGTGGAGCTTGTAATAACCCTGAAGAAATCCCTTTAACAATCGATGGTAACATACGAGAGCGCCTGAATTGATACGTTGTACGTAGGAGTACCTAGGTGCATGATGGAATGGGTCACTCCGACATCCTGTTTAACAATTGCGTTGTTAAAACTAAATTCAACCGACTTACAAGTGGTGCAAATCGGTTTAATAAATGCGTTCTTGCCAATTAGAAGACGTTTTCGAGAAGTCTAATTAGAAGAATGAAGTTTCCCACCGTATTTTGTTTTAGTTCTTATTTTTAATGGTTTCGGATAAAAGAATGAGTGTATTAACCTACATTAGGAATGCATAAAATTCAGGTATTTTTATCAGATTCTAAAATAGTTGAGTAGGCCTAAGAAGGCTCTCTCCCTATAGATTTCCTTATATATCCATGTATGTGTTTTTATATAGATGTGCCACAAGAAGGCAAGATTCCTTATCATCACAACAATGTTCTTTACGACGATATCAATGGAATTCTCTACTTCTGCGTCTACAGAAGCAAAAAAGAAAGGTAAGACATTCCACAGCACTCTTCTTTCGATAACAAAATTTCAAGCCACGTAACTTTCATAAGATAATTAAATTTTATTATACTTATAAGTAATTTGGTTGATCGAATAAATGTGAAACCATCTTAATGGACCCAAGTGAATAAAATTATGTTATGACGTCAATTAACCATTTTCATAAGGGGAGAGCAACAGCCAACTAGATCTGTTTTTATGTGCATCGTGAAATATTTAGATAATTTAAAGCAACATTAATATGCGGTAATGCTCGTTGCATAATAAAATATATGGTTTTGTCACAATTGAAGCTGTTAAAACAGGTTTGTATAGCGTATATATAACTATGTTCTAATGTGCTTCATAGAAAATGGTATGACATAATTAAAATAATTTGTACTAAGAACGAGAAAATGACTTATTCTACCTTTACATAAAAGTCTCATAAAAATATCAATAGATCATAGAAACCCGCTGTCATACCGTCGTTTCGTCAGGCTCTCTAAAGAAACTTGCTCTAGATTGTTTTAAAAAGAATTTAAAGAGAAAATATCGCGAATTGCATTCGGCAGTTTATTCCCAACAGAATAGGTAGAGATTTAATAACTTCCTAACTACCTTTTAGACATAATATGCAAGGCAACTAGTACAGGAAGTTCATTCTTATCAATATCTATTTAAAATGTAGCAACTCCCTTTTATTATTTCAAGGGTTGGTATCCAATTGTTTCCTATCATGATATAATTCATTTTTAAACAGGCTTTATTCATACATCTGGAAATTGTGCAGGCCTGATCTTGTCTCCTCTGATAACTTTTTCCGAGAAAAGAGTTTCTCTAAAGTAGATATTGCAGTTGCTTTCTTAGTCAAGCTTAATAAAAAAGTATTGTAAAAACGTAATAAAAGAAACAGCCTATACATGTATTGTGTGAAGGCAACTTTTTCAAATTTTGAAAAAATGTGTTCTTTATCACTATCATATAAGTTCAATATTAAGGATGTTTTTTCCTGTGCTACTCTGTCTTTTTTGTCACCACTAGATAAACACAATCACTTGAGACATAAAAAAGCCGATAGAGTCTGTATCTTAAAAGGCCGATATACAGCTTTGAAATGTATAAAAGGATAGTTAGTGGACAGGACACTTGTGCAACAATATAGTGCCTTATCTGTGTCTTCAATTGTAGAAATAAACGTAAAACATTGGCAATTGTTACCCCTCTAAAGATATCTACAGCTCGTGTTGAAACGAAATGTTAAAAATATCAGCTATAAACATTGTGTGCAAGTTTTAGTTCTCTGATCCTGTCTTAACCACCACGAACCATCTCGTTTGATGGGTAGAAACTAGTCAGGAATCGTCTTGGAAGACCCAAGCTTATTTTAAAATAATGGAAAAGATTAACTAGCATTAATACGTTTGATGGTAAAATGATGACACGTCGGTATAGATATAGTTGTATTATTGATAGCCTTGTATTTGAAATCGATAGAAGAAGTTCAGTATTTTAAATGATACAGTTGGTTATTTCTTAATTTCTATCTATCTCTTACCTTTGTTTAAAAAATGATTGATAAAGTAAAAAATAAGTACATCACTTAGATAGATTCTCCCGTTGATACCGACGTATGAGAGCTCAACTGTTCGATCAGCTGGGCAACCTACTCTGTGAATTAGAGTGAAAGTGGCTGAGTAAACCACAGTCACTTGTACCCTTCACGTGTTCTTCAAGCATGTTCAGCGTGACACAGTGTGACAAGGCTGGGCTATCCAAGCAAAGATACAATCCATCGGATGGGCTTCTTGAGTTTCCGTCTCCCCACTTTCCCTCACATGGACTCGGTGGGCCCCGTGACTATGGTAAAGAGAAGTTGTCAAAGCTTCCCAGCGCTGCAATCGAACCCGGGTCGGTGGCTTTCAAAGTAAGTCATTAGACCACACCGCCACACGCTCCATACATCACTTACCAATACATTAAAATCGTATACTGTTTAACGCTATAAATACTAAGCTTTTTCTTGCGTATGTAAGGCTGGAAGGGGGAGAGGGGCCTTTTCGGAAGATTTAGTTGTTCTGTTGAACTTATGTTCCTCTTCATTTTTTACCACCAAAAATATTTGAAGGTACATATAAACTTGGTACGAAATATGTGATAATAAGAAATATGTATCATAGTGTCATAAATTATTTTGATGTTTTTAGCTATAATAAATGTTTAATCTCGATAAGATAGTAAAAGCTCAAAGGATACTCGAAAATTTTTGCAGTAAGTCACATTTGAAAGAGATTAAGTATAGAAAAAAGGAAAATAAAGAAAAATTTTACAAAAATCTTACAATAGGAAAAACTGTAACGTGTAATAAGTGCAGTAAACATTTAAATCATTAACAGGATTACTGAAATAAAAGTCTCGGTGGACAAAATAAATCTGTTTCTTACGTAAGCTATGGTAAGAAAACTTAAAGGAACATATTACATCTAACTAAAAAACATGTCATTGATCCTAAAACTTCACAAAGTACGGCTTGGTGATCGTTCCGAATTCTTTTTTGATACGTCCTACTATTCTTTATTTCTTCGTGGAAATATAATAGGATATCCTAAGATTTATACTATATTTATTTCATTCGATTTCCACTTTGCATAATTGAATATCAAGGCCCTCCTAGACTGGGATGACTGGATCTTCGATTATGCAAACCGTTAAAAAGTTGGGATACAAAACTGGGATACAAAACTTGTAGACGTCTCTTTCTCTTGTTAACATGCTTTTAGACTGGGATACAAAACTAGAAAACTCCTCTTTCCGTTGTCGTTGTGTTAAAAGTTGTGAGAAAAATAATTTTTCGACGGACAGCATTTTTTCTGTTGCCTTTACAAATATATGAAATGATATGTTTGCACAAAGTAAACAGCATCTCAAGTACAATATGGTGTATCCGTCAGTACATTTTTTATCTTGTTGTTTATATTGGCATGAAATTAAGCCGTTATATAAATGTATATCGCTTTTGAGTTATCACTTTTTCTTTGTATATCTGTGATGAGGTGTAGCCCTCAAAGTAGCCAGAGCTGATTATGGTCTTCTCTTTAATTTCATTGTTCAGCAAACGAAAAAGCAATTGTTACCAAAGTACAAATCTGGGTAGATCGTGGAGAGGTAAATACGTAACTAAATTTCTAGCCCTACATTCTTGCATTAAAATTATCTATGCCGTTAAATCTATCTAACTCATACAAATGAAGTTACAACTTTAACTGCATTACTTTCAAGCTGTGTGCCACACACTTGTTAGTTAACTATTAGTTCTGTTGACCAATGATATTACTTCATGAAGCTTATGAAGTACTAAAACTATATATTGATTTTTGGAACGTCAAGTGTAAAATGCATAATCCTAATATTGCATGAAAAATATTTAAAAATTTGTAGATAACCTTAAATAGAAGAATCATATTATTGGACCAGAAACGCGTTTCGTTGCAGGTTCCTTGCAAAGAACGACATTAAAAGAACAAGCCTATCGGAAAGAGTGTCACAACACATCCACACATCCTTCAGCGCTTAGAAATGTTACTGAGAAACGTCAGCAGCCCGAACGGAAATGCAAAACAAACAAGGGTGAAATCAGTTGTGATTCGGCTATTGCTGCGCATTTACTATCAAACCCAGACTGTTCCTCGACATACACGACCGATTGTTTTAAAGTCTTAGCAAAGGCCAGATCGGCCCTCCACTTGAAAGTTCTAGAGACAGTATTCATTAAAACGGAAAATCCCTCTCTGTGTTGATACTTTAGGTAACACTTGAAGCAACACTACAAATCCATTAGTCCTAAATTATTGGCCGAATGAAGTAATAAAAGTTTTACGCACCAGGCTCCTGACACGAAATAATTATTGTACTCTTTCTGGAAAATTTCGTCTATATAGCATATGTGTCAAAGTCACAGTTGACATTTGTAACTAGTTGTTTTACACATAAATGGTATGTCGAAGTTTTCAAGCTCCTTAACATTTTCTATTTGAATATCGTAAAATTGACCTCTCTGGTCAAATACGTTCGTTTGATCTGGTAACTCGTTTAACCTGTCCTTTCATGCTGTCCATACATCAGATAGACTATTTTTTTACAGGGTTATAATGTACAGTATACATGCACCCTTATGAAGAGAGATGTGGGGGGGGGGGGGGGGGGCAATAGACAGATGCGAGTGGAAGAGAAGAGAAGATCTTGTGAAGCTGGCACGAGCTTCATTCAGAAACATTTTTCTCTGTATAACTACAGCAACTGGCTGAAACTGAACTTTTGTTTTCAATTGAATTCTTATCATTCTTTTTTATTGTACAGCTCTGCCATCGACGGTTCTCAATTTATACGGTCTGGCAAAGGAAGAAGGAAAAGTCATTGTTCTTCATCATACCGCCAATTTTTTGGGAGTTTTTGAAAATGGTACCAAAATAGTATATGAATCTAATGCTATGAACCTTCAGAACACATCCAGCTACCGACAAAAACCTGCTTTTAGTTGGAATGTATACTATCAGAAGCTGTATACCGATCTACGGTGTAAGTTTTTAGTAATCTTAAAGCATCACCGTTAAAATACGACATGTACTCTATGCATTGAAGTCCCTAATAGCAATATATAGTTTATTCGTAGATACATTTGTGACCATAATAGTTGCATTTAAGCTTGTTGATGTTTTTATGCGTTCTAGGAGTCCATCAATGAAACTTTTTCTGATAACAATTTATACAAATCTGATACAAAGATTTCTTATTCCTTTTCAATTTTAAATTTATTAACTAACCCTAAATATCCAGATCCTTGTTTCTCTCTTGAACATTGACTCTGTCGATCCTCTCAGCTATGTAAGATTTATTTAGGACGAGGAAAAGCAAAACTTTAATATCCACGTTTTAAGATTCAGTGATAGAAGTTTTTCAACCCTAATTTAACCAATCTGTTTTGCTTCACCTTAGATCAATATCTCATAGTAAAAATTAATATTCTCGTGGTTACTTTGTCTTATGTCGCTTCCTACGTGAAGAACGTTAACATTTAAACATATTTACTAAGATTTTATTAAATTATAAGACGACGTCATTAATTCATATTTGTAGAGGAACTTTTTAAAGATCAAAATTTTTGTAAATCATGTTTTTTTCAGCATAAGAGATTTTATGATGACATCTAAACAGGAAAACCTATGCAACTAAAAATAGTCCCAGCATTTGTTAACTCTAATATAGCAGATCATTTTAATAATGCTTAATAATATCAATGCAACTAAAAACTGCTCGTACCAGTATTTTAAAATAAAATGGCAAAATTATTTTAGAGTATTTTTGAGGAAATGAAAGTCGAAACAAAGAACTATGTTTGTTCTTGGCAAAGATATTGTGTTTATTACTGACATTTAGTTTTTGCTAGCATGAGTAACCTGACTGTGCACCCAACATTTTATTGACACAAATTGTGCCTACCTTTACTTATTTTCTGTGCTTCACAGACATAAAAATTTTGCATTTCTTAACATCCCGGGCATTTTAAATTCGATATAAAGTATTAAAACGTTACAGATGAGTTTTTTTAGACAATAACGAATAATCAGTGTAATTAACAGTCTTCTAAGAAATAGATACATGTGTTGTGTTCGTGTTCACAAACAGACTGTAAATGTTGAGACTGCAAACGGCGCGAATATCGAGAGAAACTTCAATCACAAAAGAGACAAAGTGTTGAGCTCGAAAGCAACGTAATCAAAACTTACAAGAATTCCAAAGATGGCGTGCTCATGACATTGAGAGCGAGGCCAGTCCATTATGGCTCACAATAAACAAGAAAACGATATAAAAATGATAAATACTAAACTTATGAACTTGTCAACATGTGAAACGACGTAGAGAAGGTTTTTAATGATTATTTAAATAAGGAAAATCTTTTTAAAAGAACCAGTAACCATTTTTGAATCGAGTCAATAATACAAACTTGATTTTATGTTTTCAAGATAAGTCCACATCAGATATCGCAGTTGCTTGTGTAATTTGCCAGTTAGCATGAAAATGATTTTACTGACTTAAGACAGCAATGATTATGTCATAAAGCTAAATTAATAGAGATCATAACTTATACTTTTTCATGCTTCTTCTTGCATCTATAATTGACATTATTTCACAATATGCATATGAAAAAATTGAACATTATAATGTGGCGTAGGAAGAAATGGGATTGTTTCCTTTTAAAATATAAGTATTAATGCAGTGTATTGCTATGCAAACAAGTCTACTAATACCAATACTATCCTTTCTCTTCTTACAGTTTCAAACCGTGGAATACAAAAAGATTATCACTTTGTTATGAGATGGATATGTGGATGTTCTTGGACACCCTAACATCATTGTATATGATGACTGGATTAGTATATTGGGAACATCTGTCTCGATAGAAAAATTGACTTTTTAGAAAAAGCGTAGAGATATATACTTTGTCAAAGTAAGAAGATAGATTAGGACATAGCATCCTTATAGCTTATAACTTGTATTTTATTTTCAAATTGTAGTACCTATACATTTATATTATCAGTTCTTTTACGAAATAAAGCACCTAGACAAACAAACGTTAAATTCACTGTGATTGCAAGCTTTTTATCTTCTAAAACGTGGAAATGATTTTTTTTGGCATGAAATAAGAGAGGCTGCTTTGGTATCATGAAAATGTCTCCACTATTTTCAATATATATTACTACATCAGCAAAGTATATATTGTTTAATGATTTTTCGAGAAATCGATCTTAACTTACTTGGCTAGAGAAAGATGGATGAAACTATTTTGAGGCTCTATGAACAATCGTCACTGTGGTATGAAATCCTATTGGATTGTCAATTTATCTATTAGCTCCGTAATTGTAATTCAATTTTTAAAGCTTTTATGCGATGATGTCACAGCACAGCCCGAAGTTGACGAGCACCTACAAACAATAAGAAATTCTCGTTTATTGTTACGACTTTTGATATAATAATAGATATATGAATCGAGTCTAAGGTGTTAATTCACTTCTAACTTCCATAATCATTTTTCTAAGCAATAAAAAAATGCATACTCAATTCCCTTGCCTTTGTTATGCAAACAAAGAGCTATTTTAATTTTAAGTATCAGAACATTAAAATAAAGCGATTTGGAATGAAATTGCCGTGCCTTTAATTTTATTAAAATAAATACAAACAGGTTTTTACTGAGAAGCTTTCTCTATGAAAGGGTTTGGTTATTCATGCTGACTCATTGCATAAATTGTTATGATGTCATAATGTAGCTATAGAACCCGAAGGTTGTTAGCCTTTAAATACCAAATACCCTTCCTTTCGAATGCTTCCTTTCGAATGCTTCCTTTCGAATGCTTCCTTTTGAATGCTTCCTTTCGAATACTTTCTTTCGAATGCTTCCTCTCGAAAGGTTTCAAGTCCGTTATTCAGCATAACTGATTATTGCCGTAGAATGATATTTTGCCATTACTGCTGATTATTGGGTAAAAAATACTTTCTTAAAAGAAGGTTCCGTAAGGCAGACTGTACTCAGTTTTTTTCTTCATCTTTTCTTGTAAAAGCTCTTTGAAATTTAAATTACGTTTAGCATTAGTTTTCTTTTTAATATAGAATTTTTTCTTGGATATTATTTGAGAAATAGTGAAGCATAAGATTTTAACGTTCTGCTGTCGATCTTACTTCTTAACGTCATTAACAGACTTAAATGCAGAGATTCCCTGGAAGGAAACTCCTTTGGCATCTAGGATTGTATAACATGATCCAGAGCAAAGAAAGTTTCATTAGTAACAATTACTAGGGCAATGGCATGAGGGGACGCGTAAAATGATACGAAAATTGAGCTGTACTTTCCTGGAATCTTTTTATATGTACTATTGTAAAGTATTTTTTAACTGTAGATTTACATTTCTAGAAGTAGTTTTAACTGTAGATTTACTTTCCTAGAAGTAGTTTTTAACTGTAGATCTAGTTTCCTAGAAGTATTATTAACTGTAGATTTACTTTCCTAGGATTATTTTTTATCTGTAGATTTTCTTTTATAGAATCAAATTAGGTTTAGAGTTAAGGTTGAAGGGTGGGTTAGGATTCTAGTATATACTCTCTCATAGGGATTCTAGGAAAAAACACCTTGGCAAAGCATATTTTAATGATAGTACAACTAGGCAATTCTGCGTTAGTATGCACCTTAAGGTTTTTGCCTTTTACTAAGACCCATTGCAGAAAGCTACATTTGTTTGTATGTTCACTAAAATAGATTTACGTAGATCATTAAGAGTAATGCAGTTAACAAAATTGCAGCTGCACATTCTTACCTGTTAGCTGACCCATAGTTTTTAAATTGGTCTGTAGCCTCAAAAGATTTGAATGCCAAAATCAGTCATATTAAGCAGCGAGTCAAAATAAAGTCAAAGATTTTCCACTTTTTTAATTTTTAAGAGTGGAAGGCTGATAGTTCCCATCACCCTTTAATACACCATCGTTTGCTTCCAAATAAAACACTGTTTTTCTTCAGGATGTTGCAATCTATTTTGTAAAATTTGATAGGAAGGACATAATCACTAATCTAATCAAGATGGAACTGTAAAATCCTGCATCAGAAAGTGTGTTACATAGATCCTTTATTTATTTATTAAAGTCATTTTGAAATTTGCACGTAAGATTCCCATCGTAACACGTAAATGATTAATGTACTTAACAACAGTTGTTTAATGACTTCTAATAATCCTGTTTTCCTGGTTTACTATTGTTAACAGCGATAAAGTCAATAACAATTTAAACGTATTTTTGAAAAACAAACAGTAAGAATACAGCATTAAAGGTACTCTTTACAAATGTGCTTAATTATTCCAAACTTGTGTCGACCTAGCATAGTACAAGTTTTTATAAAGATTACGCATAAATTAGAACTGAAGATAGAACAAAATTAGCCTTGGCAAACTAACAGAAACTACTATGAAATGTATGTATTGTAAGTTAATTCGAGAGCATTTAGGAGGTGCTTTCAAATCAACCAATTGTGATACTATCCTCTCCATGGGTTTTCCCACCTACCTGCTTGAAAGAAATCTTTGTTAGATATAAAGAAAGCATAATGCTTGCTTAAGTAACTTCAGTATGTTTCACTCAGAGAAAACTACAACATAACAAATTTGTTATTAGGGCACTCATTATTTTTAAATATCCTGTTTTATTCAAAGGTGGCTTAAAGAGACCTTTGCAGTCTAAAAACCTACTCTTTTAAGTTAAAGAAGTAAAATTTTATTTCTTAATTCCAGGGAAGAGGAGCTGTCAAGGATTTCTGTCAAGTTAGGTATAATCTGGGAAACGTAAAGGGACGTCAACGGTTTAAAAAAACACGAGTGCTTTAATGTTCCCCTTACCTTTTGATAATGCTTGACATATATACAGCAGTTTGCTCCAAACAATTTCTGTACCAATTGTATCTACTCTTAATATTGTCAGACAGTCCCTTGCCAAGCTAGACGTACTTAACACTGTCAATCAGGCACGTGATAGTGATTTGAATGTAAGTAGATGTAGTAGCAAGAAACGTTTCCCTACTAAGTTCTTGCTTTAGTCGCAAGCAAAATTTCCAGTAATTACAAGACAAAGCAAAAAGTATTTACTTATAATATGCTTTTGCTTGCCAGCTGTTGTTGTTCTAGCATCAGTGATGTTCCTTAATGTCTGAACCAAAAAATTTCAGCAGGGTACTTCTCTGAGAAGTGAAGAAATTATATTTGTAGACCATCAACAGCACCAATGTGAGATTTAACCAGGTCAGAAAATAAGGATCATGAAGAAAAAATAATGATTGCTCTTGATAATAAATGACGTGGCTTTGAGACAAAAGAAAATGTTGAGGAAAAATTGAAACCCTCTTTTAATGTTAGTCTCGTCCTTCCAGTTAATATATATCATATTTCTTTCAATAAAAAATATGCATGTTAATAACAGATGATGTAGACAAATATTCGTTTTCAACACTTAAATTCAGCTACAATTTTTGAAATATGATTGCAACAAGTGGTCTTCTTTTGAATAATGCGAGAATAAGTTCCTATTTTTATTCTATTGACTACCACTTCCACTGCAAGCTCCTCAGATAGCACAAAATTATACTTAGACAAGATAATAAAAGACATCGTAGAGATGTATCAATTGACAATTTCATTCCTTATCGTAGTCATACGAAGTAGTATTAGTACTTTCTTTTCTTAACCTGTGCTCAATGCCTTTTGATGATCAAATTCTATTGGACTCTATCTAAAAATTTCAAATTTCGCTGGAAAAAAATTCGAAATTCTGCAAGTACTTGTATTTTCCAAAATATTGTATTGTATGTGGCTTTTATGGCTGTTTGCAAATTTCAAGTGAACTAATTTACTTTATAACAACAAGCTCTTTTAGTAATAGGAAGAAAAGAAGAAAAAACCCACATAAATGTCAATTATTATTTCAAATTTAAATTGGAGATGCTACACTCCCATCACAGAAAGTAAAATCAGTGTGTTGAAGTGAAATTATGAAGTCCTCAACGTAATAACCCAACTGAGATTTTTAAAAGAAATAAGGAATCGACAGTCAATGTTACTCAAGTCTATTAATTTGTGCTGTCAAAAATAATTTCACAGTCATCTTTACAGTCATCATGAACAATAACAAAATTAAACTAGTTGTATGACCACAAAATTAATGGCAATTGATATTCTGCTTTCCTCGTGGTCTGGACGTCATTAGGCCTGACCATGACGTCTCATGAAAGAAATTTTTGAATCAAAGTTTGCAACTTACAACACTAGAAATCATGTGTTTGCTATAATTTAGTGAGACTCGTTCGAGAGTAATATCAGCCTTATCTGGAACGGAAGTGATGTTGATAGCTGACAATATTTCAGCCTGATATTTCCAAAATTTTAATGGTATATTTTTTTTACACATGTCGACATTAGTCAGTTTATCGGATGCGTTTACAACAGCAGTAATATCTTCGTAAAACTTCGTAAAAGTCTAACAAGGTGTTTACTCCTATTCTTTTATTCTTCATTTACTCATTTTTTTGCCTTAAATATTGATCCTTCTAGAGCGCAATGAACATAATTTCAACGAAGTTAAAAGAGTGAAGGCATGTCCATGTATAGTCATGTGCTCTAAAGAGAACGCTAAGATAGTACTTCCTTTAGGTTAACATACGCTAGAATTTAACACCTTTGCAACCAACAGCAGTGATTTTTAACCATAGTAAGGTACATGCAAAATTTATCAGTTAGATTTCAAACAAGAGCCAAATTTAAAAACTGACGGACTTTTTCAAACGATGGCCTCTTTGGTACAAATTTTCTTGGTTCCAGTGCCTAGCTTTCAGTCAAAGGAAAGTAATTTAAAAGTTCAAAACAATGAATGTTTGCCTGCAGTCCTTGACACATACTGACTGGCATAGTAAAATTAGACTGCCATAAAGTTTGATCAAATCAAATAATGCATATGAAATCTGCTTTAAAATATCGAAATCAAATGAAAATTATCATTGATGTAAAGTGAGCAAAAGAGACACAAGACAAACACAAGAGAACCAATCCTAAAGATTTGTTTGAAGGTAGATCTGGGATGCACAATGGCATAATTTTTGAAAAGAGTGAAATGTGATTAGCGAATCTAGCTCACTGGAACGAGACTGACTGACTGTAAAGAGACTGTAACGAGAAATATAAATGTGGAGAAAAGGAGCACTATGGCGCATCCTGCCTAATAGCAAATTCGGAAGAAAGCGATAGTCGGCCACACACCCAGGTGCAAATCAGTGCAATGCAGCTATGATAATCTTCCAAGAGAATAAACAATAGGCACTTGCACTTTCGGTCAAAGTTCACTTTTACATTAGTTACTGTTGCTAGGCCTGATAAGCTTTCTGAAAAAACGAGAAAATGGCTGATCAAATGAAGCCGTTGGGAAATTCGCATGTGGAAGTACCGGACGGTTTCTTGTACTTGCTATCTGGAAAATATCATAAACATTCCAAGCAGGGCTAAAGAAAAGGGCCTCATTTCCGTCATGCTGCATAAATCCTGTCTTTCTCCGTTCTCCCTTCCTCACCCAAAAATGAATTGAACGATAAATGAAGAATGATGGTGATTACCGAGCCTTGGTAAAATATTTCTGAATGTGCTTCGACAGTAGAACATGTTGGCAACTATTTTATCGTAAACATTCTAAACTGCTTCCAAACTTCGTATGAAAATATTCAAAGCATGGTTATAAAAATTGGCAGTACCCTAGGAAAATAATCTGGTTACCGTACAAGAAATGAAAGGGAAATGGTACAAAAAGTGGGTACATAAATGTAAGATGAAAGTGCGTAGTAGATCCTACCACTTGAAGCCTGCGCATACTATTGGTGTTGAGGTTACACAGAGGAATACTTGTAGACGTTTTTCGCTTCTGCTTCTACTCCACCAGTACAAAGTTAAGATAACTCTTCAATAATATGTCAAAAACAGCAGACAAAGATGATAAAAATTAGATTCAAAGTATTGATTAAATCCAGGAGTAGGACGATACCTCCTAATGAGGTTGACTTTAGAAGAACAGTCGAGGAATACGACCTAGACTGCTAAAATGTTCTCTTGGCGATTATACTGTACATCATTCGGCTTTGGAACTTTCCACAGAGGAGTACTAAAGAAGATCTGAATGTCATTTATTTTAAATAAGAATTAAAACAACTTTACAATTGCTAACAGTTAATAGATACTTTTTTTGGAAAAATTGCCTTCTGCCACCTTCCTAAAACAACAATCAACGTCAAAGAGCGGAATAACAAAGGCAGCAAATGAAAAGACAAAGATAAGCAAAGAAGAGTAATCAAGCAAAAATAACAATGAAAAATCAACAATAAAATTGTTGACTATTTACATACAAGAGAAAAGTTGCTCCAGGCTTCTAAAAAGCTCAGAACTAACTATTAGTAAAAATAAAACTGATCAAATAAACAGGAAAGAAAGAAAAAAAATACATAAGTATCATGGAAAAAAGCTAGCCATTAGAAAGAGAGAGTCGTGTACAGCTGTTACAGTTTGTTGCTTGTATAGAGTATGCTTATATGTTTTAAAATTTTGTATTTAAGCGTTTATATCCCTAGGTAAGGTAAATATTTAAAACTAACAACGCCACGTAATGGCTATTGACATTGTATTAGCTGTACTTATTTTTTTTGGTAGACCAAGAAGAAAAACAGTGGAGTTATTGAGCCTACCCCTTTTGGAAAAAAAGGCCTCTATCTAGACTCTCGTCTTGTCATCTAGAATTGTCATCTTCTATTTAATGGAACATACACGACATTGAAGTAAATCTTACTGAATAGCGAACTTTCTTACCATTTTTTTCTGAAGGTATTTATATTAGTGCCAGATAACATTACCCACTTTCCCTTCCTGGCTTCGTAATTGACTGACTATCGACAATCAAGATATCCTTGAAACAACATTGGTCTCAATCAGCCGTCATGACAAAGTGAACAGAGGCTTCTGTATAGAAAAGGAAAGGATTAATATTAAAAATGAACAGATCCAAATTCAGAAGAGCAGAAAGTTATACCTGCTGTTATTATAGCTTAATACAACAGCAAAACCTGTTATGTATACTCAGTGGGGCGATAAATATATCTCAACATTTAAACCATTGTTTATTTTTGCCAGCTGGTACCGTTTTAAATGCTCAATTGCTTCAAAACATGGACTTGCCGGCCCCCCCAAAATATATTATTTCCTATTTGAACATTAATTAAACTTAAAATAAGGTCAGTCAAACGTAACTATGATGTACTATTATTTGCATAAGTAATAAGGAGAGCTTCGTTGGAACGTCTTGACAGCAACCAACACTTTACTTAAAGCTAGTATCTGAACTTATTCTCATCAAACGTTTGCGTGGTTTTTCTTGCAATTGAAATAATACGCTCCTCCTTAGTGATCCAGGTTCTTTCTAAATTATTTCACGGATTGATTAATAAACAGCATTCGTATTGTTACAATATCAATATGCCCTTTCTACTTTGTGGATTCTCCTACCGATATCGACTTATGAGAGTTCAATTGTTCGAGTAGCTGAACAGCCCACTCAGTCATTTAAAGAGAAAGTAGACCTTGATCACTTGCACGTGTTCTTCAACCATTTTCAGCGTCACACATGTGTAACAAGGCTAGGCTATCAAAACACTGGTACAATTCATGCCACGGCTTCTTGAACTTCCTTCTCCCCAATTTCTCTCACATAGACTGGGTTGGTCTCTGACTATTGCAAAGAGAAGTTGTCCAAGCTTCCCAGAGCTGAGATCGAACACGGGTCAGTGGTTTTCAAAGCACGCTTTGAGATAACCCAGCCACAATTTCCACTTGCAAGGTCACTAAAGAACTACCCTGACATCAATTTTGCAGCCTCATTGTTATCAGACAATAAGAATTGAGGAAGTATATTGAGAATGCTTAATAAAATTTCCGACTTTTTGTTGAAATACTGTTTAGTGACTATGTCTGTCCATTTTTAGGTATCTTTTTCTTCATATCGCTTATTAAAATTAAATAAATTGATCACAGAATTAGCACATTTTGTTGAAGAAAAAGTGCTCAAGTATTACTTTTATCCTTAGTAATGGCTACATAAAAAATACTAGCCCTATATGGGAATGCAAGTTGTGATGAATTTGACGTTAAGTTGTCAAATAATAAATATTGCTTACTCTATATTTAGTAAGCAATAAAGTATCGATGCAATGACATTTTAAAATAGTGAACTATAACATGATGACGTCATTTTTTCAATACATGAATAATCTGGGCGTTGTGATCAAAAATCTTAAAAAAAACTGCACGAAATAGCGAAAACATTTTAGTACTGAAAAGCTTTTTTCGCCTGACACTCGTCAGAGTACAAAATCGTCAGAATTGAGATAGGAAGAAATCAGTAAAACTTATACCAAACTGTGTTTTGTAAGTAGCTAATCAGATGTCTGATTGCTAGATTGGTGTTGTTTTGACCAATAAGAGTCCATGGCACTAAATGGTTAGCCGAAAAGGCTCAATGAAAAGACAAATTCTTTTTGTCTACAAAGCAACGGTTTTGTTGCTTTGATGTGGACGGATTCGAGGACGGCTA
>JAAAKL020000167.1:0-29225 GCA_010016065.2 Carybdea cf. marsupialis auct. non (Linnaeus, 1758)
AGTTGCTGTCTTAGCACTCTTCCCTAGGACACCATCAGCAACTTCACAAATTGTTTTTCTGAAATTATTCCATCCATTTAAAGTCTGAGCTACTAAGATACTTTTTTTTCGTTTTCCCGCTTCAAAAGTGTTTTGTTTCCGTTGTCCTCACTTGGTAACGTAGAAAGAAAATGAATCTTTTGTTGCCAAAATTGTCTCATCCATGCCTTCAAGGCATAAGTGCTGATCCTTTGTCAATTAAGTGGTGATTATTAACGATAAAAAATTTTTTTTCTTTCTTATTATACCAATCTTGTAATTTAACATCTTTTAATTGCCGGAGCCGAAATTATATAAGCTAGTTATGTCATTGTAACTTGTCTGTTCTTAATGTATTTTATTTTTCATAGTGTGCTGGTAGGAATGTAAACACTAGTAACAGCAGCTGGAATGATCAGAGTATGCTTGAATATCATGTACCCATTCTATTATTTTACCATTTACATCAATACACAAATCTCTATTAGTAGTAATTATCACATATATTTTTACCCTTACTACGTATCTAAATAACTTATCAAATAAATGCAATTGAAATCTCCAAACCATTTTTATTGAAAAACGTCTAACTTCTCACTCGAAAGAGGACAGGCCTTCATGTGTTCTTGAAAAGTACGAGTGCGAATCCTAAGTTAGACTCTGCTGTTAATTTTAGCAAAAAAGTGAGAAAAATTGCTCCCAGCGATAGTGAGTTGAGATTAGAAGTGATAATGATGAACTGCTAGAACCGAGTAAATTTAGGAAGCTGGTAAAAGATCATATCTTTTGTGTACTAATTCCATATTTGCCACCTTAAATGCAGCTTATTGGAGAAGCATTGTATATGCTATTGAACACAGCAATTGTCCTTTCTATTCAAAACAAGTTGCTCGTTTTGTAAAAAATTTTTAAAATCAGTGCTTAAATCGAGCGCAAAAAAGGCAAAAACTCAGATTTGCTATCAGTAGCAAAAACGTACAAAACAGAATCTTTTCCGATATTTGTTCACATCATTTACAAAGATCTGCTTTATATTTCGTCAGGTCTAGTGTTTAGGACATCCGATGTGGCCTCAACTGAATGACATTTAATTCTTGACCCGAGTGTTTCATTCTGAGGTGGCTATGGCTAGTCTTGTTACCAATTTTACAATTATCTAACAGTGATAATAATACTTCCATTTAAGATTACCTGCTGTAACTAAAGAGAAAAGTCGACAAACGATATTATCAATATTGTCGCATCGATACAAACGACGACTATCCTTGATAAAAATGTTACGTTATTGGTATATAGATTGGGATGCCAATTTATTATTTTTCGTGCGAAAGATCAAACGATACTGGATATGACATCTACAGAAGTAGCTCAATCGCTTACAATATAACCTTAGAAGATTAGAAAAATTGAGGAAAAGTTAAAATTATAAAAGATAAGTAAAAGAACGTTGCAGTTCTTGTAACGAAGCCTTTTCATTGATTTATTACAACACTACAATTATCAGGGCTTTTCAGGTAAGCAAGGAACGACGAATATATATTCTAAAATATATACAAGAGCTTAAACACTTCTTAGCTTTAAATTTTCGGTCCTCTCTTTTTCTAAGATCTTTAAACAACATCAATTTCTAGATTTAGTTGGGTCCGGTATCGGAATTATCAAGGAGAATTGGCTAGGGAACGCAGTTCCTAGATTTGTGGGCTAACATTACGGGTTTTTCTTATTCTTGAAACTGAGGATGATGTGTTGACGTAGTCCTAAGGAACTACTGAAGTCCTTCTCCATCGTGGAGAATCATGATGTCTGTTTATGTCCATTTTAGGGCTTTACTTAGTCTAAGAAGAAACATTAGACGGGCTCGATAGGTTTTCTTTCTCATCATTTCCCTCGCATGGGCAAAGCGGACCACGTCAAAACTCGTAAGAGCTGCAATCGAACTAGGGTTGGTGGATTTGAAAGCACCGATCACACGCCCGTGCACCCCACTTTATATCCAAGAATTATCATAAATTGCTGAGCTATGAATTGATAATGCAGCAGATATTACTACTGCAATAAAAGATTATTTGTGACGCAAATTTAAAACTGTTTGTTTCATCATTCATATCTTCTGAGGCATCTTGTTTAAATACCTCCGCATTTCTTTATTAACGGTAACTTGACATAACATAACTTCTGACATGCAAAATACAATTGACATTTTATCACGAACCATCCCCCACCAAATTTCAATAGCAAAGCATATTTGGACGTAGGTTTATGTCTTTCTGTCCTTCATGACAAGCGAACTGCGAACTTTGAACACCTCGTGACCTTTATAGTTGGCCCCTGAGGGTGCCCAACGTGCGCATGGCACGACGAAATGAGAAGCAAAGGTTGGGATCTAGGAAACTTGCCAAGGATACTTTGCAGTGGATTTCACGAAAATTTGATACAATCGACAGAAAGACAACCTATTAAGTGTGAAATTCTCTCTCAGCTCTTAAACGTCTTTACATGAAAGAGGTGTTTGCAAATTGTAGTGGGGAAGTTGGTGCTCAGAAGTTTAATAGATGGGACGTTTTCGTAATATCTCCTGATGGCACCTATTAGCATAACCCTATAAGAGACCAATATGATTCATTGTTTGCTTACAGCACTTACACAAAGTACTTATAAATTGACAGTGTACGTGTGATATTGAAAAATTCACAGAAATGCCAACAGATTTAGTCATTGTTTAACTCAAATAGTTCACAGAAGTGAAATGGTTTCAGACAACTGAGATATGGGACACAATAGCAGAGCGTCCATCAAGGCGCAGACAAAGTGTGTGAAAATTTTTGGGACTTCCGCACATAATGTGACCCTTGATTACCATTATCAGAAATTTGTGAAGGTTAATTTTAGTTTCCATAAATAATTTGACACATTTAACAACAAAGAGGTTAGTTGTACACTTGACAACAAAATTGGATGGCTACCCCTTCCTGTTTTACAGAAATTCGGAATATCCGAATAAGTTATATAGATCTATTTACATATAACATTTAAAATGACAAAGTGAGTTAGTTGAGTGTAAAGTCCATTTTGAGCCCAGGATGGCATTCTAATATTGCCACCGATAACCTACCGATAGAAGTGTGGACAGATATTTCGGCATATTTTTCTCGTCTATTTACAATCTTAAACTTCATTTATAGCTGTAGGTATTGCTTACATGCTCTTCACTAACTGGCATTTAATGTTCCTTAGAATGTTAACCAAATCTAGCTCTTAATACAAATACTCTTCTGTACCAAAATAAAAGTATTTGTTCTATAATCGGTGACAGGGGAAGGGAGGGGCATCAATGCAAAAGTTAAACAGGTACGCCTCATCATCAGTGCTGTCTTTTTCGTGGGATCATTTTCTCATGCTGTCCATGCCAACCCGAACTTTTCCGTCCATGATAATATAACAAGAGAGATGAGAACTCGTGTTTTTCGTCAGATTCTTTTCCTGTGGTCGACTAGTTGTCATACCAAAGGCGCCCGAGCAGTAATCCATTCTGTCGAGTCTAGAATTTGTTTCACAACATAATATATGACAAAATAAGCCTTCATTACTCCTAGTGGACCGTGCTTGAGGGGATATTGTGTGCACTGACTTTGGCAAAGGCAAGTATCAGATCCTACCTTTGGTACACTTTTCCTTACATAAAGCAGGTATATGCAGCAATTGCTTTACGTAACCTATAAACTGAAAACTGTGCTATAACGAACATATCTTTCTGGAGTGATATACGTACTCAGTACGAAATAGTGAGGTACATTATAAACTGTGCTTACCAGTGTTCCATGGAGTACTATGACTATAATGGAGTTTTTAGCATTTGCCACACAATTACAAACGAGTATGTAATCAAAACGAGCAAACAAAAGTTATTAAATGCCACATAATACAGTAAACTACGACTGAGGTAGCCCTAACAAAGAGTTACAATACAAAAAAGTCCACTAGCGGGGGATCTGTATTCAGAAGTCGCAAGGAGGGAGGAAATTAGACACAATGCTTTAAAACTGCTATATTACTAAATCATTTCTGAGGACTTTCTGTAAACTCAAGAAGAACTAAAGAGGCATGTTTTACGCTACCTTGAAAGTGATAAAAAGGATACGTAAATATGGCACCATTTCACCAACCTTGTAAAAGGTTGTGATTGCGTCATAGTTTTATTCGAAATCATACTCCGTTTTTACTATTAATCTTTTATTGAAATGACCTTGCAAAACAAGACATAGTCTACAAATAGACTCCAATAGGTCTAAAATTCTGTTTGTTGTTCTAAATTAGACGTTTTGCATAAAATACAGAGCTCAAAACAGGAGCGTAATATCAACCTATTTTTTGACGAACAGTACAAGCTGAATTCCCAGGAAAATGCATTTTTATGCATTTGTAGAAAAGTGAAGCTTTGTATTGATATCTTAAAATCTCAATCTCTCTCTTGTAAAAAAATCCTAAGTAGTTCTTTTGGATATCCCATTCACGTTTATACTTCTTTGCCCAACTACCTTTTGATGCAATACCTATCAGGTTTTAAAGAAAATGCTAATGACAACTAGTATAATTTTCACCTACATTACATGTACTCTATTCTCCTTAAAGTCTGCTGCCTAATTAGATAGACGAATAGTCTGATAAGTTTACGCGCAGCGTGTGCAGTGCCTTAAATCCACTAATGATCACCTTTTCATAAAATTAATGTGTCAAAAGTTAAGATGTTTTAAACATCTTGGGTTTTCCAAAAAGTTGACATACAGTATCAAACAATGACGCCCAATTACAAACAATGTTCTTATATCATCCTTCTAGTAGTGGTAATGACCAGTTTCCTCGTCCGTGCTCTCTGTTGATGCAGATCTCATATGCGATGTGCTTGACGGCGTTTTCATGCGTTGTCGATTCATCCCGTTACGCGGTACATCACTTTGATATACACTCTGCTCATGCCAACTTTGACGGTAATTTACGTGTTGCGATTGCCCTGTTGCTCGTCCACCAGCAACAGTTCTTCGTCTTTCCAACCGTTTTACCTTGTCTTGGTTAGAAGAGCCCTGTTTCCTTTCGATAAAACTCTCCAGATAATTTAGTTGTAGCATGATATCTTTCCTCCAATCGTTCTCGTTTTCGACACCTTGGTGAGCGCGTTGACACTGATCGTCAATGGCATTGTTACTTGCAGTGCGAGTCTCCTCATGAAGCACTTGCTCTGTTGGACAGTATGGTTCATTAACAACTCCAGACAATTTCCTACGGGCGTAATGGTCATTTTCAGCGGATATGCAGGAGCGATCTGTTTCAAGCCCTGAGTCTTCCCTCTCCAAAATGTCAGATTTTCTAGGTATCCTATTTCGCCGTCTCATCTCATATTCCAAACTATCGTCAGTCGATACACATTGATTCTCCTTATTTCCTGTAGTAATTTTTCCATCTCTCAATTGGCTGATGCTACCTAGCTGTCCCTTGATACCTCTGTAGGAAGTACTTTGGCCTCGCCTTGGAATTGCTCGCTCTTTATCGTATCGCCCAAGCATGCTTATCGGTGTTGTAGCTTGTCGTCCTCGTCTTGGTTTAACACCTTGTTCATTATAATTAATACCAACATTGCTATCCGTCAAAGACACTTGTGTAACTACCTGTACACCCACCTCTCTTTTATTAGCAATGCACTCGGCGGAGGTTCGATTGCTCCTACTCATCAGGGATAATATTTTTCCATTCAATTTATCATTTTGAACCTTAAGAGAGTCTATTCTGTCATCATATCCAGCAATTATTTTCTTATAGTGCTTTTCTTGATCTCCTAAACTCATTTTAAGAGTGTTGACTTCTTCCTCAGTGCGTTGTAACTTCAATTCCGTCTGCGTGAGATATTTTCGGAGAGCATCATGATCCAATTCAAGTCCAAGAATGATATCCTCACCCTCAGCCAACTGCATTTTAAGTGAATTGCTTTCCCGTCTTATTTTCAGAAGCTGGATTTTGCAGCTTTCATTAGAGCACGTGTCATCTACTGGACTTCCGCCTTCCGTTTGTGTTGCAGTGTGCTTTATTTTTAGCGACGTACATACGGCTGGAGTATCAACCCGACGCTTCGCAATTTGAAGACTTGATCTTCTTAAAGCCTGGCCTGGAAATAAGACAGTCTGAAATGAATCGTCTTGGGAAATTATGCTGCTTCTACTTTTGCTCTTCTGCCGAAGTGGTTCAAGTCGCTCCGCGTCACGTCGCAACTCCAAGCATTCGGCGTTTTTCTTTCCAAGCTGTCCTCTCAGATGATTTATGACACCTGTTAAATTTTCGATGTCTCCTTCCTGTTTCAACAGCC
Organism: Carybdea cf. marsupialis auct. non (Linnaeus, 1758); assembly: GCA_010016065.2. Lineage (NCBI taxonomy): Eukaryota > Metazoa > Cnidaria > Cubozoa > Carybdeida > Carybdeidae > Carybdea > Carybdea cf. marsupialis auct. non (Linnaeus, 1758). The sequence continues at coordinate 6,371 of JAAAKL020000167.1, forward strand.
TTGTTTTCCAGACATTTTCCTCCTCGCTATTTTTCCCCAAACAGGTCAAATTCCTAGAATCCCCCTTTCTTGCTTTTACATCTTTCAATATTCTTGTTTTTTCTGTTGTATCGTGTGGTACATCGTTCCAATCGCTTGGACTTTGATCCATAGACACTTGTCTACGTCCTGGATATTCATTCCGCTGTCTTGTCCAGGCCTCAAGATGCTCTTCTGACTCAGTTAAAGGTGGCCTCTTTTTGACTGTATTGCTTTTAGGTCGCCCCGTCAGAAATGCAAATATGCCACCCCTCTTTTTGGTCTGAAAGAAAAGAATACAACCTCCTCAGAATTGTGTAACTTGACTGTTCAATGATTATAATGAATAGATATCCTGTTATAGGCGACTCTTATAACCTTCGAAATATGCCTCTGACTCCCAGTATGTTAGCTCCCATATTCGACAAACACTACACCTGAAAATGGGTTGTCAGATTTTTTTAAAACAAGTAGCTCTTAACAATGCGTAAGTGCCACTTACAAGTTGAGAGCTACAAAAAGGAAAACATAGAAAAGACAGGTTAATTAAATAAAAAAACTTAACAAAAACCTATTACTAAGAACCTTGAACCGATTACGGTTATTGTCATTAGGGAAGCACGGGGAAGAAAGTGAATTCCAGAGAGTGGCAGTGCTAGGAAAGAAACTCATGGCAGGAGTGGAAGGCCTGCACTTAGACATCTCAACACCGAATGGATGAAGCTTCATGGAGGAACGAGTAGTAAGCACAGACTTTAATGGTGGAACCAAGGACAAGAGGTCCTTGCTACACCATACATGGAAGTATCTATAGAGAAGAGAAAGAGATCTAGCTCTACTGTGTGCAAGCGCCTCTAGGGTTCCAGAGACCTCAAGACTAATCAGGTTTGGGACTCGGAGTTGAATACGATCAATTAACAATGTCATATGGTTTCTACCTACTTAAGTTCATTGTTATGCCGTAAGGTTGTCCATGAAATTCACAAATTTTTAGGTGTTGAATGACCTACATTAAAAAATTTCCCGATAAGTTTGCATACCAGCTGAGGACCGCGCTTCTGAGATGTTGGATTGAGAAGCCTGGAGAGACATAGAGAGAAATGGGACCGGGCAGCCCGCCCGATACGGTTAAGTACGGTTCAGTTAGATACATGGATCCCAATTAAAAGGCACTCATATTCTTGAAAATGCTTGTCGTGAAAATGAGCTCCCTCCCCTCGCCAACACTGGATAGTGATACATATATATAAAAAACAGGAATGAGCGTTGTATATTAAAAGATTAAGTGCCGCTCAAAGGCCTCTATCCGTCTTGCAAAAAAATGCAATGGATTCTCCTCCCCCATGGCATACAATTATCATCAATGACTTTAAGCAGCTCCATGGCCAATGGTATTGGAAGGAGCTCGGTACCCCATAGTTCATGAAAAAGTCTCAAATCCAATCTAGCAATGACTGCTCTATGAGTTCTTGCTTGTTCTATAATCTGGATGCTATGGTAGCCCTACGTGTAGTTCAGAATTTTCTTAGGTTCAAATTTTCGTTATGTGCAAAGTTTACATAAAGTGACTGGTTCTTTCCTTCCGCGAACTTTTTTTTATAATCTACCTTAAAGTGCTATTAATAAAATACTGTAGCTGCTATACATGTGTTTACCCTAAAGTCCTGATATCCACTTTGCAGTTGATTTCTTGATTCTATCTCTCTTCCGTAGTCGGTCTTGCAATTAAAATTTACCCAATTTCTTTCAGTCTTTTACAATCATGCATTGTACTTTTGAAAGCCTTTAGCTATCTGAAATTATAACTTCTAACGTGCAGATAAAGGACAGACCCCTAATAATTTCATGTTCCCATTACCAAGAACGTGCAAGATTTCAGTCAAAACAAAAGAATACGCAGTGAAAATGTACACGAGATCTCGAAAGTAGTTTGCCCTTCAACCAATAGCTCAACCTTTCCTTTAAAAATTAACCACTCCCGCTACAAAACTCTAACTGATGTTCAACCTACTCACCATTCTAGTTCCTCCTACTATATAGAATAAATAATGCTTCTTACAGTGGTGGACTAGATAGAAGGGATGGTGCCATGTTCCTTCACAATATCACAAAATATTCAATTTCGTCAAATTTTGCACAAATGTATGCATTGTGGATGGCAGAATGTGACACTTGTCAGAAAAATAGTATAAGCCTTGAATATAAGCAGCAAATTCTGTATCAGTGTTTCTTTTAATATGTAGTCCAAGGCCTCTTGGATCCGCATGACCACTACCTCAGCGCCCCATATGTAGGATCTTAGCTGACTAGTGAGCAAAAATCGTTATTGACACTACAGAGTGGTAATATTATAAACCTTTCAGTGATTCACTGATTAATTGTAATAATTATCAGACAACTGATAAACTCCTCTCTCGCAGTTTCAAAACTGGATGAGCAAACAGTTTAATGCATTCTACCAAATGGTAATATGCTTATATAATTCCAACGGCCTTGTATGTGGATTGATATTTGTCGAATGTGTAAATGTGAACTCTGTGACTTTATAAAATACAAGCAATATCGTGTAGGAAGTGTATTTGGGAATACATGTATTTCACACTGTGTTTTGAATCAATAACGTCACTATCACTTTCACTACTCCTACCCTATAGGCAGTGCGAGTGAAAGGCTCCGCCCTCTAATCTTTCCATCAATCCAAAGGAGCAAAAATAGGAGGGCCCGATTTGAGTAACACTGGTGCATAAAGAAGTTGCAGAAGTGTCATTTATGATATAACGAATGAACAACTATCATTGCTCATTACCGTTTCCTCCTTGATGTCTTCATGGTAACTATCTCTCCGTCCCCACCTGCCAAACAGTTTGAATCTTACTGCACCATCTCTGGATGTTTTCCATCTCATTCTGAATTACTGAAAAGATAGAAGAAGTGCAGATCTACATCAATTATATGCTATCAGATCTTTATACTTGGAATATTAGTAACAAACTGGGGAAGTAACTTTACATATCACTGTTCACCTCAATTTTACTCCAAACATAAGACAGATATTAATCTAGCCTTTACTCGACTAGTTTTTTGTGTACTAATTATGTTGCCGACATTTCACCGAATATCAGACTGTATCTAATTATAAAAACATGGTGGAAAGTGATCTGGAAATCTACAATAAAAATAGTGCACCTCTCTTTTACCTTGTCATTATTCTGACCGATTGATAACAACCCGATCATAAATTTGCACTATTAATTTCTACTTAAACTAGCAAAGAGATGGAGTCTGTCTACCAATTAAAACTTGGAAAAGTAGTTCAAAGTATTAATTTTAGTCAACTACAAAAATGGCAATTTTGATACATTATAATTCTTTTCCAAAGTTTCTCATCAGATTTTGCTTTTAGGAATGATGTATAGAAGAATTGGATTGACTAACGCACTAAAATATTAACTAAATAAGAAAGCCGGGACAAGGAATTTATGCAATCTAGAGTTTTATACTGTTCTACATAGCCTATATACCTTCACTTTGTCAGACATGAAACAAAACACACATGAAGAACAACAGCAAACTACAACACATCCACGTGAAAGGAAACAAGCCAAGTTCTATATATCAGCATTTTATAAAATCTGTTGGCCGTATTTTTCAAAGTGCGATACTTGCGGAAAGAGAATAACTTTGAAAAATGTTGAGAGAACTGAGCTCCTCACATTCTACTTACGTTTATCCAAGAGTTATTTCACTATGACTCCGGAAGAAATTAAATGACAGGAAGAAACAGGAATGGGAAATACCAAAGATGCAAGATCACAAAAATTAAAGGGTTAGGCAACAGAGGAAGAGAGTCTATGCGATATAAACATATCAAAATGACGCAAATAATAGGAAGAGAGATTTTGATATTTTAAAACAGCTGTAAGTAGCGAGTCCAATATTGTATAACATTTCACTGGACATAGTAATCATCGGGTGTTAAGGAGAAAAACTTTCTTTGAAAAATAATTTCAAGAGAGGATAGGATTATAACAGAGTGGCACGTGGAAAACATAACACGTTTTATTCTCATTCATAGTCACCGAAAAACGGGTTAAAAGTTATAAAGATCTTTCTTTGCAGAGAGCGAACCGGTTGTTTTGTTGTGATAAATGTGGCTTCGACAGCGGCAAGGTGTAAAAGAGAGGACGCTAATGATAATAGCCAAAACAACTCCTGTGTTGAATTGTCGGCTCAGGCTAGGTTTTAAAGTAAACATTGGCCAATTTCATCATTATTAACAAATGGCCTAGTCTTGCTTTTGCTACTTGAAAACGTTTTTGATACTGTACTACTTTCTCTTATGAAGGGCTGCGTATGTGGACTAATACTTTTCTTTAATTTTGTCACTTACGACTTACACGTGCACTCCCTCGGTTATCAGATAAAAATAACTTAAAACAGAAAGAAAAAAGACCCTGAAATCAAAATTAAAAGTAAAAATTACCAAGAATATGATTATTTTGACATTTATAATATACTGACTGAAACATGATGATAAGTAAAGTAACAGCCTATGCGAAATACTGCGAGTTACATTTTGAAAGCAAGAAACTTTTTTTACTCAGTTCATGGATGGCAGATGTTGTTTCCTTATAGAGTCCAACAATTGTTCATGACTCTTGAATAATAAGTTGTTGTTAAAGATTTGAATTCAGTTATATCTGTTTAAATGGAGAATTAAACTTTACTTTTAAATGGAGAATTAAACTGGATGTCAATACCAACGTATTCTGACATGCAAGACAACACCAGATACTTCGAGTCAGTCCCTTTCGTCACCATAGAGGTGGTCGGTTGCTATTCTTAAAAATTAGGGAATTTAAAGAATATTTTCTACAGTTTTCCTTTTGTTTGTCAAAACGTGCCCTATAATCCCTTTTTCTGGAATACTGCATGCTTCGTGGAATTTTGAAAAAGGAGTCTCCAGCAATGATCGTATGGGAAGATAACCATCAAGTATCACATTGCGAGGAATTTTTTTGGAGTTAACATAAACAAAAAAATTTGCGACACGTGGCCTTTCTTGGATCTGAATAATTAATGAAACAGCATGAGTGTTCCGTATATCTGTTGTGAATATGCCTTGAAATCATCAATTTAAAGTCAGCCGTCGTCAAAAAGCTTATGAGAGCATTAGGCAATGAAGTTGTATTTCACCATTATCAGATATTTGTCACATGCCAGTTTTTACGTTACCGTGCTCATCTCCACGTATGATGACACCACCTTTACGTTCTAGGAACTTATAAAACAGCTAAGCATTTTACATTAGCTTATTCATCATAAATTATACCCTATTCCAATAGTCGGATATTACTTCCGCAAATAAACTTAAGTTCCATTCCCTTTTCTATAGAAAATAGTCTCTAATGTCCAATGCACAAGAATTTGTTTATGTATCTACTTATTTTGCTCTCATTTGTACAAGTGTATTATATACTTATTCCATCTTATCCAGCATTGTTATAACTGAATTGTATCTGCACAACACAAGCAATTATCTATGGATACTAAGATGTCTTACTCAGATTAACCAAGTATATCGTAAGTTTCCTTAAGCTAGTAGAAACTGCGGTTAAGGTCAAAGGCTTTCATTTTATGTTACCGGCACCACACATACGTTTTACTGCTTCATGTGGTATAAAGCGCTTAGTCATACGCCAACACACACACATAAGCAAACTCAAATGTACAAGCCAAAGAACTAACAAAAAAATATTAAAAATTGGATCATAGCCTATACAAATTATATGAAAAAGTTAATAACGAAATGGTACATCTGAAAGATAGAACTTTCCTTTAAATCGAAGCTTGTAAGTCAGAAAACGATTGTATTGAAACAAAAAAACAAATCAGTATGAACGTAAGCTGGAAGTTCTTCCCCGTTTTGAATACATGCTCATGAGCGTAAGTTCACTCCTCGTATAAATGGATGAATATTGAGTACCCAGTTTAGTCCCAATTAGCTTCCATGATTATTCTTGTGCTAAGCTTCTAAAAGCTAATGTTACCATTTCAAGTACACATATCAATTTTAAAAATCATTAATCACCAACCTGTTAAATAGTATTTTCAAGCACGAAGAATGGTATCCTCGTCCTAACCTCTGTAAGTGATCGATATATTCAAAGCAATCTTGTCTATTGCGTGGCAAGCTTTACAAATGCATTTTAGCAAGTGCTGAGTATCAAGTGTGTCCCAGTAGGAAAGATATTCTACTAGAGACAGACGACATGGGTCATTACTTGACTTCTTTATTCATACCAAGCATTTCAAAAGAACGCTTTCACTGTTCACAAATGTAACTGCCGTAAGATCGACTTACATGTTAAAAAGTGTCAACTCCTTCTATGGCACCATTGATACAGGTGTTAAATCTATACACAGGATGGAAAATCACGTTGTCGACAATCGCCTTTGCCGACTTTTACTTCAATGCAGCCTGGCTATGTTTGATGGAGGAAACCGAAGCCACAGGTTGAACAAACACGCCATGCGAAAACCTCTTTTCAACACATGTGCTGCATTTCGAATGAGCCTTACGGCGATCAATGCTAAATACGACGGCCGACTTCCGTGAACGTCGCTCTTCTATTGCAATGTATTAGTCTAAGTTAGCCACAAAAATACGCGTACTTCAACGAGGACCAACTAAGCCACCAAAATAGCGTTAACTCTGCATGTGTTTACCAGTTATAAGTTATGTATAAGCCTATTATACGATTTTTTTTCCATTTTAAAGGACTTGGCAGGTGGCCTTCGAGCTTCATCTTGTTCTCATCACCGTGACATAGAAGAACCACTTGCCTCATTAAATAGCTTACTGGAAGCAATCTTTTAAGATGAGATCATGAATGAAGTCCTTCGTTTAGAGATCGCATTATATACGCAGGGCCAGTTGTACACAGTGGCACATCCGAGTAATTAGGCCGTTGTTTATGTCTAAAGCATATTAAAATTCTAGCTATTATTGTATCACCAAAACTAAGCTCCGACTTTCATTCTCTGTAAATAGCGTCATGATAGATCCGTAATTTAATAAAAGAGATTTAAGGATAGCATCGATCACACCTCGTGGATATCTATGTGTCGGCCTGATCAGAACAAAGCCTATAAGGACAGCTAATGAGTTTTAAATTGCTTTTAGCAAGAAGGTAACAAAATCTCCGAATCATGTGAAAATTCCCTAAAAAAATAGCTATCAATAAATATGGTAGTTTTCATGCCCTACTTTCAGATGATTTATATCCTTAGTCAAGTTCTTTTACTCTCTGTAAAAGACTTCGAATTAAAAAGTTTAGGAATAACCTGACCAACGCCCTGTGCATCCCACAATGTCAGTTAACATTTAAATTGCGTCAAAATTATTCTTCGGCCAACTTCTGTTATATAGCAAAATCTGTAGCAATGCTTTGTATCGCAAAAAATAATATAAAATGCCTCTTCTTTAGTCGAAGGATGAATTCTGTTTGCTCATCATATAAATAGACACCTAGTAGGTACCGAAGTGCAAATAAGAATATACGAATATTTATCTCAATATATACGATGTTAAAACAATTTTTTTCTTACCTGTCCTTCTTGGGATGATCATTGGAATTATAAAAGTTTTCCAGTAAGGAGAGAAAACCCTTTCTATAATAAACTGCTAAAAAGAGGAATTGTCTCAAGGTTGGCTTGCTTAATCAGAGGGCAGTTACTTCTGTCTTATAAACCGTGATTACTTTACTCGAGTGACAGCAATGAATTCTTAATCCCTCTGCTCTGTGAACAGCAAACTAAATGATTTGAATATAGCTGTAAGCTTCCTGCTACTAACTCACAATCGTATTGCTGTGAAATGATATTTTCCTTTCAATAGACTCCTATTTCTTTTGTCAGGAGCAGCATCTTTATACTATTGTACTTAAATCAATAACCACAAGGAGTCACGGTCACAACGTAGTAGCAACAACAAACCTCAGCTCGACTCAACTGTGCATTGTTCGCTTAAAATGCGTTAGTTAAGCGGCCTTTAAACCTGAGGATATTGACTATCTTTGTGTACATTTTTGGATTATAGCTCATTTTAAAATTAATACTGGCACAATACTTGCTGATACTTTTACCTTGGGGACAAAGATTATTACTTGTTTAGCAAGTCAAAGATACACAAATATTTACAATTAAGCAAATCCTTCTGCTATCCCCTGACACTAGGTCAATATTACTGACTTACAGGCTACAACAAGCATATGGGAAATCTATGATTATAAGAGCTTTTACTCCACTAGCACACTTCCACTATCTGCTTCGTGGAGTACTGTCATTTAGTGCACGATTACAAAGGCGATATTATACACAAGAAAACAGAAGATAAAAATACTTTTGAGAGAATCAAGAGGCTTCAACTTTTCTCTTCGGTCAATTTAAAAGAAATTAGAGTTTTAGCAAAACTCGAATACTCGGGACCGGATTATGTCTTTGACTCATGATCTCTATTAAAAGCTCCGAACCCCTACAATTGTGGGTAATAACTATTTGGACAATTCTCTCTTATCGCAATGGTTATCATTAGTGGCCACTTCTTCTAACTGTGTGAGCGAACACATTTGAATTACTCCTCAATTAGGCGGTACGTGAGACACAGTGCGCCATCTTTGATGTGCCGAGTATCCATTCGTCAAGACCTGTATGTAACGGTATGGGTATTTTAGCCAAGGTAAACAAAGTTGTAATAGAAACCTCGGCTCATTTTATTAATAGCCTTAAGGTGTATTTCACAATCATCTCGTTAAAATATGCAGAGGCTCCTCCCTACTAATTTTAGCCAGAGGTGAGTATTCAGGCGTGGGCCTTTTGGAGGGCGAATCACAAGATCGACTGCGAAGACAAATTGTACAATTTTCTCATTGTACCTTTAAAGCTTAAAATTCTAATATTTTACATAAAGGAAAACAGTTCCTATAAATATATTTGGCAACAAACATGTTTCTCTTGTTAGCCTTATTAGTCTACAAACTCACCTCTTCTAATTTGTACTATAATGAGCAGATTCATCCTACCTACTGTATTGTAGGGAAGGTAGGAAAATCTACGCTCGAGAAGAAGACAACAGAATAGGTTACTCATATTTGATCAATAAATTGGGAAAGCATTTATGAAGTTAATATTTCTGAAACTCAACAAGTCTTGTCTTCCGAACAGTATAATCAATATGTTACAGATGCTGTCCAGATGGCTGTGCGTGAATTAGTGTCCTCCAAGTTCCCACACTAAATTTTCCATACCCAAGGTGGTCTTATGTTTACTTTATTTTGCAACAACACCATTGAGAGCAAGAATGTCATCATTGTCCTATTTTGTGTACCTTGCTTAAACAACACAGTTTATCTTCTACGCATCCGGAAAGGAATTCAAAATATATCATAAACTTCAGTATTATGATTTAAAATGGGCATCCTGTTTCTCACTGATTGCAATGGCAACAAGAATTTTTCCAACCGCCTCCCTAAATACAAGCTTTTGCAATATCAGATGTGCTACTTTTTTGCGTAAGTCAGCTCATAGCAATACGAAGAACGTTATAACAATAACAATATAACAATAAGAGATGTTTTAGCCAAGATTTCAATTTAACTGTCAGTCTTTTAGCTGTCACACTGTCAGATCATTGTAACAATGATTAACATCATCATCATTTGTAGTATTCACACAACAAAGATGTAACTGGTGGAATCTCTCATAGCTTTTGGTAACCAGAGTCTTTCTAAAGATCTTTGCTGACACTATTATTATTATTATTATTATTATTATTATTTTTATTGATTTGTTTTGTTTCTCCTGATGTTAATTCTTTTTATTTATTTACTTTCTTTTCCCTTCCTTTTCTTTTTTTTCTGGTTTGTTTTGTTTTGTTTTTGTTAACATGTTGACTATGTTTGTACTGTTGTTGTACCAGTTCCACTACTATAAAATCTTACTGTCCCCGTCGTAATGGGTGAGAATGATACGTACAATGTCATAGCTTATTTCTATGTAAAGTTACAGAATAAAGATATGGCACTGGAGTTTAAAAAAAATCATCCTCATTGTTGATGCCAAGACTATAAACCTCAAGGTGTGTTAGAAATGAAGGGTGTGAGGCTGGACGACCTGACATTGTGCGTGTATATAAAGATAAGGTGGTTTAAATAACTGATGTGGCATTATCTGGTAAGGTTTGTGGAAAAGCACCTGACAGGACACATTTCAAGGTGCTCAATTATGGGAAATAAGGAGAGAGACATTTCTCTCAACTTTTGTAGGTGCAGTAGCACCAACAACATCAACGTTCAAGACATCCATTTAAGACATTTGAAGTAAAATACGACGTAAAACAACTAAAGAAAATCGCTTTGCAACGAACATCTAGAATCTTGAGACTGGTTATTGAGTCTTATAGAACGGACAAGGTGAGATCCTTAACAGTAGGCAATAGTCCACTACCACAGTAACATCCAAGGCGATTTCGAAGATACCATTAAACGCACATCTATCAAACATAATAGCATCAACTAAAAGAATGAAGAACTATTATATTTGATTTCTGTCATTCACGTTGCATCATATTTAAGCCTATCTAGACGGAGCGATTCTCAGGCTCCCGATTTTCAGGCTCAAGGGGTAGGGAGGATGTTAGGAGATGAAGAAATTTTGACCTATATTAAATTCTAGAAGCACATCTAGGACTTGTGAAGGAATAGGAGTCATGTGTGAATTTTCAGGAACAAAGCGAGACATTTCATGTTGAATGCAGATGACTCTTCTTAAGGGAGAGTTATTTAGTCATCATTAACTTGTTTTCTGGTAAACAATTTCTTAAAAACACTCCTGAATACATCTGAGCAAAAGTCGGAACATTTCAAGGTGGTTTTCCGATATCACAGAAATTTTAGACCCCCGGACCCTATTAGGCTCCCCTTAATGAATAGAGTAATGTTATGTAGATATATATAATGTGAATGGATATAATAGTAATTACAGATGCAATACAATGGACACATACATAGTGGTCATGGAAGCAATTGCCATAACAAATATTTATGACGATATCTGCAATAATAACATAGGAAACCATACCCGAGAATGCAAACTCACTTAACAAAATTAATCCATGCTAATACTTGTATTCTCAAAGGATGTAAGAACAGATAACATACATTCCACGAGCAGATATGACTACAAGATAGAAACGCTAAGTCATGACGAACATGAATCCCATTTGCTAAACTTTATTAATAATGAGAAATATAGTGGTATTGATCAAAAATGGCTCCTTCATCTCTAATGCATAGCAAACTTGACCTTTATGAATAATGACTTCGGACTTGCCTCATCTACATTTTGAGGCTCGTTTAGAATAGGAAATACGCATCAATTCTTTCCACCTAAAATAAGTCTTCACTTCAGACAAGAAGTGTTTGTTATTGAGGTATTAAGACAAAACGATATCTGTGCTCAGTGACATCGAGAAATTTTTACTTCTCGTGCTATTACTGAGCGGGAAAAATTCTCCTTGCCTTCGTAACTAATGTGAAGTCAAAATGAAGTATACATTGCAAATTGCAATATGTAATTAAATACATATACAAGTTCCTAATTTGATCATAGTATATCCTCCTGTGTGAGTTGAGAGTTATTAGTTGCACCGTGTATTTTTAGTCATGTTTACACTTTTCTCTTTTTGTACCTTGAAGATTCAGCTCGGAACCATTAAACCAAGTATTATTGTAAAGTTCCTTGGATAATTTCTCCGGAACGTTCTACTCTGACATTCTAACATAACACAATAGTTCCAAACCCAATCGGATGGTCAGAGTTGAAGTAATTTTTGACTATACTAAATTTAGAAGCAACTTTAACTCGTTGTGGGATACAGGGAGAATGTAGGTGCTCGGAAACAAACATCGTGAGAGATAACAGATTTTAAGGTCATTCGTTAACACGCTTGTAAAGATTTTGTGCTGTAGATGACGGCGTCATTAGCACCCATTCGACTTTAATGAGCAAAACAAATGCTTTCCTTTATTGCTGCATACAAGTCTACAGATCTGTATTCTTATTGTTTTAGTTACCTGACCACAGCCTTTTAATTAAAAGTAGGCAATTCTCTTTACGAAACATTGGCGCGATTTCTAAACAAAGCTCTTTTGACACTTCAAAAATTATCTATGCATATGGTGTGACAGATGTCCGCCTTCTAGCGTTTCCCTAACCACAACAACAATCTTTTCAATGACCTTAGAACTTTTAGGTAAACAATGACCAAGAAATGATAAGAAAGAAGTACAATCGCAGCTTAAGTGAATCAGAAACTACAGAATTTTCTAATGAGGTTTGCCTTGACAATTTAAGGATGGTTTCTATTGTTAAAGAGACGGTCCGTCGTGATCTTGTTTTGGAATTCATCAGGTTGCACTTCCTTTTATGCATGTGACGGGCCACACGCTTTCAGAGGTGAACACTTCAACAGTACTTATTTTGATATTGGCTGCATGCCATGCAAATGGAGAAGAAAATAAGTCCATTTTCCAATTTGACCCTACCTTTCGATGAGATTGGACATGGAGCTATGAAGGTATCACGGCAGAAGCAGGAGTGGTAGTAATTATCAGGAAAGCAAGAGAACTACAATTCGTAGTGATGACGATACTTGGTAAGAGTTGAAAAAGATAAACTTTTCAAAAGTAGAAGGAGTCATATTGGTGGAAAAAATCAACAGGAAGACGCAAAAGTTATATGATTAGATTGCCTCAAGAGGGACATGGGGCTGTTGAAACTTAAAGATAGTGGCAGAACTTATACGATTGTCGTAGACAATGTAAGATAAATGGTATAGAGGACATGCCCCTGAGAACAAGGAATGAATATACAGTCTGCCATTATTTCCATCATAGTTTTCTGCAGCAACCTCATTATCACATGCCTATCTATACAAATCATTCAAGTTTGAACAAAAACTATAGAAACAGATAAGTATGTCACCAACGGGATGAGCACGATATAAATAAACTCTACACAAATAACTATTTTACTCATCGAACATCACCTTACCATAAGGTTTCCAAGTGATAAATAGGCAATCTTCACCTTACAAAATCATTCATGAAAATCTATCCTCGGAATTCACTTCCAATCATTAGTCTCTTGCTATAGAGCTAGGTAAGACCTGAGAGTTTCATTGTGAAACCTTTTTTAAAGTAATAGATACAGATGAGGTCAACGAAGTTGTCGCTCTGCTTGTAATGGAATGAAATTTTTAGTCAATGGTAGGAATATTATTACTCTTTGGTACCAATTGAGGCTGAAATGGGTAAGTGTATGGACCAATTTACAAAGAATTATAAAAATCCTTGCAGAGCTTTCAGTAAGTATTGAGCACAAAGAATTCTAGCGTCAATATTAAGGCATCATCAAACTCATGACATTTTTAATCAGCTGAAAGAAGTGTATCCTAATCCGAAATTTGGGGATTTACGATCAGAACTGTAGCTAGCATGACATTTGTCTTCTGTTTTAATTGCAAAAGTCACAAAATTAATTCTGCGAATGAAATGTTTTATTTGACTTGATCAGGGCATTCTTAGAGTCAACGAGGCAACAACATCATTTTAGTACGTGGAGTTCATGGGGGGGGGGGTCGTGGAATAAGAATGGGATGGATAGGTAATTATCTAAAATCGATAAGCAAGAGCATTGGCATTAGGTACATAAATCTAGTGGGCATATGTCTAAGTAACAAAACGATTTAATATTGAGAGATGTTTTCTCCTCAAAACATTGAAGTATATAGTATGGCGCCTTATATATTGAATGCAAAATTGTTTCCAAAAGGAATGAAAGTTGCGGCTTTATTACTTTGCGTTATGTGCACCATTATGTAAAATTTATCTATACATCATATAAATCGATCATTTGCAATAAATACACCAATTCTCTGATCAAGAAGATGGTAACAATGTATGTGAGGAAATTACGACAAACTCAAATTGTCTCTCGCATTTACCCAGTCTTCCCACGAATGTTCAATACAAATCAATTAGATTGAAGTGAAACAAAATTCCTTTGCACTTATTTTCAGACGTGGAGTCCTTTAAGCATACTACCTTTTGCTCGCATGTATAAGAATATCTATTTCTATTTGATAAACTGTCATGAACAAAACAAACGTATGCAAAGAGTGCTTTCGAGCATAAGGAGGAGGGAGGTAATCTGCATTATTTGATAAAATTTAGATTATAAATTTTGATAACGGTTGCAATCAGTACTGGTAGCCATCTTGATATACTACCATCTTGTAACAACCTCAGTTATTATACAGACTCTCTTGCTATATAGAGTTGAAGAGACTAGACACACAGAACTTACCTCTGTTCATGATGCATCTTGTCTCCGCGGCTAATGCACACACCCGAATATAATAATAACTTTCTATTCAAGAATAAACAATCGTTTGATGAGGTACCTCTCCCTTAGGTTGAGGTTGGAATAAGGCATATACAAATGAGATAAAATCATTTATACTTCCCTTTAAATACTTTTTATGTTAGACACTTCTTACACGATAACCCCACGTACCTAAAATCATAGAACTTTCACTCATAATTTTTAATAAATAATGCCATTCTTTTGTTGAATTCTTGATGATCAAAGTGCATTTGTCTAAATCTCATGACTTTTTACCTTCAGATGACAAGTTGTAGTTAAATAAATAATATTCACTCATATAAGATATCATGTATTTACTTGTAAATCTTGTTGCTGACTTCTGTAGCTGTTTCTTGTATCCTGATACTGAAGAATTTTCTTTACTTAAATTAAGTCAACTTATGACTTGACTCTCATCTCAGTAAAGCATGAGTTTCGTATAGCTGCAAATTCCTTGCTTATTTTTTAAGTTCGTACCGAGTTACATAATCTTCCATCTCAATACTGAGACGATGCTACTCCACGTAGTTGTTTCTTTGGAATCAGATATAGCCCCTGTTGGTATAATACGCGGCCTCTTTGAAGAAACGAGAACTCTGAACGTGGTGTGCAGCAAAAGCAACATATCACGGTACCCCTTGTTTAAGGATTAAATCGAAATCAAAACCCCTCCTACTAGACAGAAACATGTGCGTCAATTCCTCGCGGGTTAAGCCTCCTTCATGACAACAGAAAATGGACGTGGTTGTACACTGATCAACTGCATTTACAAAGCTAATTCAATCCCCTTGGTTACCTTGTAGGAAAACATCACGATTTATTAGGATGGGATAATGTTTGAAGCCTCGTGCATCATTTCATGAATTGTGGTCATTAAATGTACTTGAGAAAAGAATCCAATGCTGACCAATGGCACAAAATTGAAGGCCGATAGCCGGAGAATTACTCAAAATAGCCATAAATTTTACAGTTGATCTAAAATCTGTACAACATCATGTTCAGAGGAAGAAAGGTACTCCTCTATAAAAATGCATCTACAGTTTCAGTAGTTATTCGATTTATAGATAAGTCGATGAACTAAAGCAAAGGAACAGAGCTATACTGCTTTGTTAGAACACTGTTTCAACGTAACACAACACTTGTTTTCAGCTTACTGGAGATAACCATGAATTATTAAGTATTCAATGTTAAGGATAAACCCATCACATGAACTACAGACTTCATTTTCCTAAATATATTTTCAAAATATCAATGACCTGTATCAAAATAAGTGTGTAAAGAAAATGACCGTTTGGTGTTTTGTAGCTGACATTTTAATCACGCATTTACGATTTCCTGCATAAAATTTGGAAACGTCGTTAATTTGCCTGAGCTTGTTTACGTTAATTACCATGGAAAGGTTAGATTCTATGAAGAAACTTTTCATAATAAGAAATCTTTGTTGACCTTCTTTAAGGAAACTAACAGAAAATCCTTAATTCTTTTTATAATCAATCGAGTGGGTCAAAAAATCTTCAAATTTCCTAAACAGATTTGTCCACTGATTGAACATGAACTTTAACTTTATAGAATATGTGCATATTTATATTAAGACATAATGATCATAAAAGAATGAAGATTTCATCAAGAAGTCAATGTAGCTAGAAAATGGTTCAGGCGTTGACCTCATGACCTAGAGGCCCTTAGACTTACGATATTTAGTATTGGAAATTCTGTTGACCTTTAGAGCAACTGCAGTGTTAGGCTTTCCTGAAATACAATTTCATTATTATGTCACCGGATTCTTGAAGCGTTTTAGGTATCAATCGCTTTTAGTATACAAAAAAGCAATTCCACTTCCATCACTCCAAAGTTTGTTGATATCCATCAAAGTGAATTATGTTTTGATCAAAAGTAGTATAGCTTGTAAAAGACCATGCTATCTTCTTGTCACTTTGAATCTTCTTCTATTGGTCAGACTGACCTTGAGGCGCTACAAACCTCGCAAGATGCACCATACAGTTCCTTCTCTTTGAGTGTCTAAAATCTGTATTGGATGAGGAACTGAACTATTTAATGTTGTACTCCTTAGAAAAGGAGAATATCAATCATCAGACCCTATCTATAAATTCTTAATTAGAATAATCTGGCCATATTCACTTAAATTAACGGTAATTAAGGTTTTGCCTTAAATCTGTTTTGTGTATGAAACTAAGTGAAAGAAAATGAAATCTTCCAAGTTCTCTCTTCCGACAAAATGACAATTTTATACACAATATATATTCTGCAAAGGTTTTCATACCCCATTTTGCAAAGGCATCCTAAAACTGCAATGTGCAAAGAAATTTGCCAAAGTCTAATTTAGCACTTAATCTAGAACAGATCATATAAAATTCTCAAAATCAGAAAACGATGCAGACTTGACAGGAGACCGGCGTGTGGCTTTAGTCTGCCATCATAGTATATAATGTCCGAGTAACAAACTGGACTGGTGTCTTTGGACAGACATAGACACAATAGATTAGCATGGTCTGTAGAATACTCGTGACTTGAAAACATTTCCGCTCAAGGATTGCTATTATATTCAGTTTGGGTAACCCTTCCTCAAACTTCGTAGGGCGAAGGCTTTCATTCAATGCAATTTCATAAATCACTTGCATTGCTTATATTAACAAATAATGAATTTCGTGTTGTGCCCTATGATTTTAGTTATGGCAGACGCTCCCAAGATCAGCCTTTCAAGACAAGTTTATTAAATTGTTTTGTGCTTTTTTGAACTACAAACGCCGACTTTATCCATATAGAAATGATGCGCCCGTCACCTTTACCTGTAGACTTAATCAAGGAAAAACAACTGGTCTTTTTCAAAATCAAACATCGGTCCTTTCAGTCATAAGATAGTTAGTTGATAAAGTGCAGTTGTAGGTTATGGTTTTGTTCAACATTTGGCACTCCCAAATTATAAGTAGCAGATGAAGGCGCACTCCCACATCATAAGTAGTAGATGAAGGCGCTAGTTTATCTTACGTCAACCAGATCAATTTTCTTGTGCTTCACAGCAATGCGTCACGAGTGCAATATTACTTTATCAATGTTGTGCATTTATTAATCTATGATGAGAAAGAACTACAAATTTTCCTATTGATATATTACCCACTTTACTAACCTTGATGTAAATAGATCCATATCAAATATTCCCAATTCATGCATACTCATCCTACAGAACCTACCCGATGATGACTCTCATATTCTATATGTACTTAAACAATGGCTCAGATCTTCTATAGAGGCTTGTTCCTTGTCGGCTTTTACAAGGTAAGCTTTCAATAATACCTAGACTGCAGCGGTATTACGTACTGTACTGCAATGGTACATCGGCGTCTGTTTAACAATCAACCACTCAATTTCCAAATCATTACAATTGGTCTTGAGCGCCAATAAATAGCCGCACCATTTCCCTCTCCTCAACATAACATGTGCTTTTGTATATCGTGAAATGACTGTTGTCGCCGTATTTGAAAGTTTGTTCCAGAACACAGTATTCTTTAAATTCTGAGATGTCTGGTTACAGGTCCCATTACAAGCCTTTTAAGCAACTTTTATAAGAAACATGAGGCTTCATTCTCTGCAAATTACCGTACAACTACCTAGCCTTAATTACTTTTGCTCAGGAAACAAAAGAAACCATAAGAACCAGAAAGTGCAACCCAAATAACGGAAGAACTGCACAGAACAAAATAGAATAGTTTTGGAACATATTCAGTTCTATACAGAGATTCATTTATCTATAATTTTTATGGTGGCCTACTCGATTTCGAGAGAGGCCTATTGCCCAGCCAGAGTAAACAATGTCCTGGGGAGAGAGCACATTTACTGGGGTGGCCTCCTGTTACTTCCCCCCACCGATAGTCTTTATATTGGCTAGGCGGCATACGAACCCACAACCTCTGGCATGTGAGTCCGCTCCTTAACCACTAGACCACGGCGGCTCTTAAATAAAGCTTACTGTAAACTTTATAGATGAATGTTCTTCAAGCTCTATAAGTTTGATTTGCCAGGAATCCTTATCTGCATAAAGTAATTTTTAACGGTAGACCTAATTTAAATCAGAATTATAGTTCGATTGGTTCACAAGTCTTCCTGAGTAGGCAAATTTGGACTTTCTGCGTAGGGAGTCATAAAGCAACAAGTAAGCAAAAAGGAGCCCTTAACAAAGCAAATATTAAAAAGGGACCAACTGTGTTCATGAAATAATTCGCTGACTCTTTTTTAGAATATCTCGCACAGTTTCCTGACTCAGCGACTCCTTAACAATCTTTAGTGTCTCTAGTGGATCTAAAGAGTTACGACGTGCACAGATTGTTTTTGTTGTTTCATGTTGTTTAATTTTGTTTCTATAAAATTGATGTAATATGTACAGATACATCTCAAATTCAGTTTCTCTCTTTGAAATATTAAGATCACTTGGTGACGACTTACATTCCGCCTATCACACGTTCAGTGGCTACACCTAGGTTATTCTTATAAATGTTTGTATTTTTTATACAAAGAAGAGGCCGAAGCTGGCCAAACTTGCACACGTCAAATTAATAAGCTTTATTATTTTGAGTTTCCTATCACTCCATGTCGGAACGTCCAGCAAACATGAAAAATTGCAGAATCAATCTCACTTAGTGTTATCTCTTGTACGATTCCTCTCAGTTTAACAACTTTGTTCAATTAATTTTCTATAAGTAAAGCTAGAAATCGTTAGGAAGGTAAAGAGTCCCATTTTGAGAAAGAGGGAAACAATCATATTATTGCTTCATTTTCGATGGTTTTCATTGTAAGAGCGTTATTTACATGTTTACAAATCACTTTGCTTACCTTCTTCACATCAGCCTTCACTTGATTAATTAACCTTCATTTGAGGGTGTTTTGAGAGCAAACTTTGTGGCCCACAAAATAATTTATTCCTTGGTAATCGTTTCAAAGTCTTCATAATATCAAATCATTAATTCTTTTAGAAAGTGAAACGGGGGTTAGAATGCATGTTTTAATTTGGCAACCATCTGCATTATGTAGTAATTTTGTGGACTGTGAAGACTCTTGAGAACTTGACATAAAATGTTTTAAAAATTTTAATAGTCTGATTCTCATCTCTGTGTACTTTCTGAAAAGGGTAACTACCAATAGTCTTAAAACAAGCTGCAAATGCCGTACAAATTATGAATTAATCTCTTTGAAATATCGATAAGATGGTTATCCATTAAACACAGCTGGGAGGATGAGGGGCTATTAGAATGGAGACCGTATTTAGACGTGGAGGCTTAAATGAGTACTTTAACTATTTATTCTGCTTAATTAGTTAACTTCAACTTTTGAAACATTTTTGGGTGTGGTCCCGCAACCCACGAACAGATTCGAATCCCAGTGGTGACATTTTCACTATTCTCTAGTATCTCTTCAAACTTGATATTTTCAAATTTTCTCTTCTCTATAACGCTTATAGCATTGTTGGCACTCTGATGTAGGTAAGGTCATCTTTTTATACTGCATTTGCATACTGCAGTCAAAAATTCAAGAGAAACAAATTTTGACCATCTATTTTTTCACCATTAGCTTAATTTCACACTTGATTTCATTTTTTTAAAATATTTTTCCTTTATATTGTTTTCTATTTTTTACATTTTCTCTGATGTATTTCTTTTTCTTATAATATTTTATTTTTAATCTGATTTTTTTAATGATTGTATGGAGCTTGCCCCTCATTTTATAGCTATTCTTTTTACTTTACAATCTCTAAAATGCACAGGATATTTTTACTGATTCACGATGATTCCTTACTGATTAATTCGTGTCAAACTACCTCTTTTTGCCTAGTTTCACTCTTTGAACGGTTGCGTAATGTGATATAATATGTTTCTGGGGTGGGAGCGCAGTTTAACATACAGCAGAGAAGTTCAAGATTAAATTTCTTTCGTACTCATGAAAGGTTTATAAATAGTAATAATAATTTATAATCTTATTAATGATGCAAATGTGTTGCAATTGGCTTTAATATTGCTTTGTATTCTCTATTTATCATGGTCAAAGTCATCTTGGAAAAGTTACTTTGTTTGCGTCAGACCTCCATCTATCCGATCACCTCAATAATTATTGAGTATACCACTATTATGGCTTTGTATGCATTACACCCGAGCTATACATAGCTGTAAGGCTGATGGAAATCCAACATAGAAATTGAGTTGAAGTTACCTTCTGTGATTAGAGGCTATGTACAATTGTGAATCCAACGTAATTTGTAAACCCTTTGAAGAAGAAGAGGAAGTAGTCAGAAATTTGATATTTTGTTCAGTTTGTTTCAAGGAATCGAACTGCTACGCTAGTTTTGGTCTCACATACAGCTTTCTGCAGTTATTCGTGATTCTTTAACTTACTTTTTCCAGAACGAGGCAATTTTGACGTCATAAGGAACAAAAATTGACGTCATAAGGAACAGTGAATTTTAGTTATTGATACTGAAAAACTCAATAAGGGGCAAGCATGTCGGCGGCCAGCAGTACAGTTGTGAGCTATTTTCCATTGTTTTACGTGAAGTACACTCAACGTACGGTATAAAGAATAGAGGGAAGATTTCAGGTCAATACAATAAACTAAATACCAAATAATTTCTGGCCTCTAGAGGTACACTTTAATATAAAACACTTTGACCACAGGATTGGACATAAACGCTGCGCTCAAGCTGCCACATCCTCTCCAGTTGAGACGACGTCCTCCTTCTAACCTTTTATTCTCCGTATACGCATACTCCTGTAGACTATTTTTAAAACGAATCCCGTGTGTGAATGAGGGGTAAAGGTTAGGTTTCTCTAATACTCGTCATTCTTTTATAGGGCAGGAGTGGAATGGATCGCAGGGTGATTGAACTGTATCTGCAGCAATTAGTGGACTGGGACCTCAAAGCAGTTACGTATCTAAACAGGCAATAAAAAATCACTTTCCAAATATTCATGCGGTTAGTTTTCCTCTGTTTGCTGCTCAGTAACAAGAAACATCCAATTAAGGAATGCAACCGCATGTACATGTTCCAAGAAAGAATTCCACAAAGCAATTGCACCATTACTGTTGATTTTCGCAGAGCTTCGACTTTCAACCTAACTTAAAGTATAGAACATAAATTCAGTATTCATTCATTGACAAATAGTACTTCCTTGTAATGACTCAAAGTTTGATAAATGTATTGCAAATAAAAAGCATGGAGAAACTTGGACAAGAAATCAGGTTAAACGGAAATGTAGCACTAAATTGTATAAAGGATTGTTGGTAACTTATATTTCGACTGGTCAAGCCAGTCTTCCTCAGAATACAAAGATTTTGAACTTTGCGAAAAGGTCTTTTCAACTGTCATTGCATAGACCTTGTTACGTGACAAAAATTTAAGCATTGTTCTCATTGAAGGTAAAGGGAACGTGTGTGGATGCTATCTGCCTGCAGTGGCATAAAAAGCTGCTTCTGCTACTAATAATGATGATGATGATGTTGTTGATGATGATGATGATGATGATGATGATGCTGATGATGATATCAAGTGAATGTGTGCGTACAAGCAGTGCCGTTGCCACTGGTCTGATTATAAGACATTCACCCTCACTTCTCAAAAAGCGCGGTTAATCCCGTAATTTGTCCAGATCTGATCTTAAAATTGTGGTTGTCTTAACAATAATTTCCTCTGAACTGAAGTCATGGATCTCGTCAGTTGTTATGACTCGTTGTTACATGTAGGAAAAATAATTTTGTATAATTTGTAACACAATACTATGAATCACACTACTAAAGCAATTATAGAGACCAGTTATGTAGCGTGTAGGAAATAACCGGATTAATTTTGTGTACAAAGAAAAACATAATAAATCTATCGCTGTCGATGTATTCCGACCAAAAAATTATCACATAGTCTATTAAAGGGGGTTCAAATTAGACGTAAGTCAAATAATCAAAACAAAATAGAACTAGCACAAGGTTTCTAATGAGAAAAGGCATCATCAAGATATCTAATCGAGGATGATAATTACACGCAAAGCACAGTCAACTCAACAGTCACAGATGATCAATCCTCTTGTTTCCTCGATTACTCTTAAGTACTTGACTAAAAATACTCTTTAGTCCTTAGATTAAAATCATGCATGTGTATTATTCTATCTGCTCATACACAAGTACGAGTTATTATTACCTCTTATTTCAATTTACTACAGACAACTGTATGTTCAAGACAGCGGTTTTTAATATTTTTATTAAATAACCTATGGTCAGTTTCTTCTTTTTAACAGACCCCCCCCCCCCCCCCCCCCCCCCCCCCAACACAAAACAAAAAAAAAACAATACAAAATAT
>JAAAKL020000167.1:29235-55639 GCA_010016065.2 Carybdea cf. marsupialis auct. non (Linnaeus, 1758)
TTTCCTTGGTTTGTCTTCAATAATTTTTTTTTTTATTAAATGGGAAAATGAACCCTTTTATTTTTTTTTTTTTAACACCCCCCCCCCCCCCCCCCAATAAGAAAAGTTACAAAAAAATATTAATATTGAGTTTAATACATGTTTTCTTACTTGCTTTCATCTCCAAAACAAAGTTGGAAGTGCCCACAAGATTCTCTTCTTTCTACTTTTATTCAGTTCAAGAGCACGTTACTTACAACCAATTGTAATCTATAATACATTGATTTGCAGCAATAAGATAAATAACCAACAAATCACGACGCTGTTTTCTTGCAGTAAGATCTATGAATTCTTATTTTCCAGCGGGGGAATAAATTTTGATTGCACAGCTAGAACATACCCACAGTGCATGAAAACGAGACGCTTTCCAAGGAGAGCCAATTAGTCGGTAAGCAGATTTATTGACTTGTTTCGTTATGGTTATTTGCGAAATACACTATGATGGAGAGGCATTGGAAAAGAGATTCTCTGTAACCACTGATCTGATGTATGAAGCAGCTAGTTTATAGGCTAACATCTATTAGAATTCGTTGGTCTACCTTAAAGTAACTACTGAGAAAGATCAAATATGAATCGAGCTTAAATACCGCGTTAGCTACGTGACCCGGTTTTCAGATATTACATTTCTGTAGTTATCTCACTAGCTACCAATAGTTCACCGGTGGACAGCGACATCCAGCTACATACAATTTTGGAGACCAGTCCCTTTGCACCATGCGACATGACCATGGAAGGACTGTCATCTGGATGATCAATCTGTTCAAACGCCATTTATGTTAAGTCTCATCATGAGGCTTTTGAAAATATCAGATTTGAAGAGATACTGAAGGAAAGGGAACGTTCCACTATAAGGAAAGATGATTTTATTGATTTAAAATTACAAAAGAGGATTCTAATCGTAGAAATCCATTCAACTACAAACGTTATTCTACAACCTTTCCACCATACGATATTTGTGTAACACGAGATGTCACAGTTGGACATGAAATGGATAATTTTTCTTTTTAGAAACCTATAAAGACGATTAAATTCAAGGCATATATGCAGCATAATCCTATCGTAGAATAGAAAGTATAAAGATTTTGGTTTTGATGTTAGGATTCCATCACCCCCCTCCCTCCCCTAAAGCATACATTGCTGCTCTTGTATCTGCAGTCGACAATCCAAGTAGTCATTGGATTTTTAAAAATAAGTGCCGAACAATAGCGGAGTATATGGAACAGTGAAGAAAAGGATTATAGTGATGAGTTTACTTGTCCATAATCTTAAAGTAACCTACTGAAAGACAGGGAAGGTGAAGACCTCAATATAATCAATAAGGTTCATTTACAACTAACAAGAGATGAAGAGAGTGATGGGGATGGGGCTTTTGTTTACATTTAACCCTATGCAAACTGGGTATTTTTATGATTGTATCCAAGCTTAAAACTCTGTAAGTGTTAAATCACCTAGATATAAAAACTGGCAGGATTGTCAATTTATCTATTAGCAAGAAGAAGTGCCTTTTTTGAATCGGAAACGTTTACATTACCACAAAGCTACTGAAGTTATAAACAACATTCGACAGTTGGACCTGTACTGTTTCAATATTCACCTTTTGGTCACCTGTAAGTTAGAACGCTGAGATGTTGACTTGGAAAAAGGGGTGCTAAGGCAGCCCATGAAACTGCAGGAGGACAGTGGTTAAAGAGTTTTAGAAACACAGCTTAAACCATAATAAATTTAAAGTAAGATAGGAAATACATTGCTTAAAAGAGCACCGGTAAAACTACATACTTGTTAGAGATCTAAAATGAATGCCAAAAGCATCATATAATTTTGTTCAAATTTTCTCCTAGATCCCTTTATCTCTGTGCTAGGCCTTTTACTGAAAAGATCGAGTACTTATAATTTCAGTAGGCGAAATGAATTGTTATCTGATGGTAATACTACCTGTGTCATATTTATGATAAAAATTGTAATTGCATGAACAATGTTTGCAATATACAGACAACTATTCACTACATTAATTTTTTGTTACGCCTAGTCTTTTTCATCGTAAAAACAAACTACCTTTTATTGCTAGCTATGCGATACTTTGTAAGAGAAAAAAACGCAAACATCAGAGTGTAAACCATTCTTTTGTCAAGTTAGGTAACAAGATACTTGTTGTAGAATTTCTCTTTTCTATCAAAAAAATGATACAATATTGCTAGAATAGTTTTGTAATGAGTCTTTTTGGAGAAAAGGGGAGCACAATCTAGTTCCATTAAATTCCATTTTATGCAGCAATAAACACCTTGACATATTTTGATGTGTAGTTTTGTTACTCCTTTTGTCTTCAATAGCCCTGGTTCAAGCCAGTCCTTTTGCGTGGAGTTACTCCTTTAAGATTTTAAAGAAGACGGTAGAAAAGCTATTAGTGATGCTATACCATCAAAACTATATATCTTGTAGGAAGATTAACAGAGGGTGTGAGCCATCTATGTCTTAGAAATGAGAGTTTATTTATAATTACAAAAAACACACTTTTTTGGTTTTGCTTCCCAGAGAAATACAAAAGTATGTCACCAACAATGTTACCTGTATGCTGCCATTTCGTAATTTGTCCTACTTTTCCTGTGAAATGAAATTTAATGGAGCCATTCCAATATTGGAGTCTTTTCCATAAGGAATTATTATACTAGGTTAAGATAGGTTAGTCCGTCACTTACGCATTATCGTATTTGGTCACTTTCTTGTGTACATAGTGTTGCAATAGCAATTTATTTACCCACGTCGTGTTGTATCTCAGAGCAAATTATTTCGTGTACCTAGGGTGGTCGCTCGCTGAAATATCCCAATACGTTATCGAGTCCCAAAAAAGCAAGGCTAAAGTAATACCGCTTCTAAATTGCATACTATATAATACAGGTTTATCAGAACGACAGAACTTGGTCTCAATGTCGAAAGAAGATTGGAAGTATGACCCAAACATGACAAGTAATTTTAATTGTGCTTTTGGTAGGCTGAACGTCTACATGGGACTCAATCTTATTGACATATATTAACCATGTTCAGGTAGCACTGTGAGTATATAACAAAGAAGAGACCTATTGCCTGATGGTTTTACAGGACTTGTTTGATTAGTTTGACAGCAAAATAAGAGCTCATTTACGAAAAAACGTCCAGGGGAACTTATTTAAAGTTCATTTATTATAGAGTGTGTTACCATAGCGAACAAACACGATACGTTTTCCTACCGGTGAGTTATAGAACTTAAAAAGCAATTAGATTTTATTAAGTCTTTAAGTTGTTACACTTAAGAGGCAGAATAAATATCAAGAGGATATAAGAAGGGAATAGGAAGATTTACTTGAGAAATAAAAACATTTGCGTAGTGTACTGGGTCACCAATTGGTTATGTAACGGCAAGCCTATCTTTTGCTCGTTAAGTCATTTAGCACAGAGAGACCATGGTGTTGGAGGCAAAAAGGTTTTGTAGAGACAAGGAAAATAATGATTTCTTTCTATTTGGTCACCATACTTAATTGGGTAGACAGCAATCGTTCAAGAGCGTGGTTTCCATTGAGGGTGATGATATCCTTATCTACCACGTGACTTTTAGACTTGGAATGAGAAATTAAGTAATTAGAAACCTTGGTAATTTTGAGCTCCAAATCAATTGAACCGACACTTTGTATCAATACCAGTATTGTTCTACTTTCTAAGGTCATGGGAAAATGTTATGCAGATGCGTCATGGCAATTAGATTACAATACTGATGTTAAAATTGTAGATAAAGGGAAAATATTGGTTATTTCTTCTTGAGCGTTTCTCTTAACCGCAAACATACAATACGCCCATGTCTTGGTCAGAGATAGTCAAAACTGGGTGATGGGTAAATCCATTAAAGCAAGACAAACCCATTTTTAAACTTTCATGAGCTAAGATTGCTGGACCTTAGATAATGTTGATCAACAGTAATACGAATAGAATAAGGAATTTTATCAACTTGTAAAGTGAGAATTAAATGAGCTAGGTGGACAGGAAGGAGGGGAAGAACAACGGAGAAAAATCTAATTAATAATAAATTGAGAATGAACAAGAGTATATCCTTCAGTGATCAAAACGTTAGGATGATGTAAAGCCAAGCTTTTTGGTTCAAATAGCCTCCTTCTTCTTGTATACTTTTATGCATTGTCACGATAAAGGATAAAAAGTGCCTGGTCATTATTTTTAGATGACGTACCCTGTAGTAACTACGATCGTTATAAAGTTTGTACCAGATTATCTGCGAGAATAACAGGAGGTCTGTTGTGATAGTTTGTAAAAACTAGAGTTATGTAAGTAATGACGATTTAATAACTGTAAGTTCTAGTCACTGAACTATCGGTATAGCCATAGTAAAGAGATGCGCAGACAATTTAACTTGAGGACAAGAGAGTATAAACAGTTTTTACTGGTGTTATCGTTTTTAGAACTATTGAAATTGTTTTCAAAATATACTAGAGAAACAGAAAGATTTTACCACTGCAATTATAGCCCGGAATTTACGAATTTGCGGCCGGTACTCTATCAACTGAGCTAAAGTGAACCCCTATGACAACATACTGTAAGAGAGACAGTCATTCCAAATCCTTAACCGTTAAAGGGATCAAATTTATTGTTTACATCCTTTCAATTTCTCTAGTGTTTTTTCACCAACTTTTCCAGGTTATCATGTACTCATATTCATATAAATAGCGCTAAAGCTCCCAAAAGTCTCTGCATTGATAACACTTTTCATCTATTTTCAAAGAAAAGAAGCCTACCTGAAACTGTCACTTATACAGGCAGCAAACATGTTCAAACTTGTTGACATTCCCTTACCTTAATTCATTGTAAGAATGGCCACGGGATAGTGTATTGAGAATCTGAGAGTAACAAGTTATGGAAAATAGCCTTTCATAAAATCTAGAGAGAAAGAGACGCATAAAAGTATCTTTCGAATTTGTAAAATATGTAACTTAAAAGTCGTCCAAGTTAGGCTTTTTGTGATTAAAAGTTCCAGGCATATTTTAAAAAGTCGGTTTGGAGATAAATTTACACTATTAATCTTTATAAATAGGAATGCTGGTACTTAATGCTCTAATAAATGTTCGCTGGTCTGAGAGACACACTTGTTCCCCCTCCGAGTAAACTTCAAAACGATGTTATCAGCCTTAACATGTGACAGATAGAATTTGCTTTGCGACGTAAAAATGGTTGGAAATAAAATTTCTGTTTAAAGATAGTTTTACTTTACAACTAAAATGTGACCACAATGAGTATAATAATATAAAATATTAGATAATAAGCCTTAAGAACTCACTTTGTAGTTCAATGTTTGAAGCTTTTATGTAAATAATCATCTTATGTTTAGAAGAAAAAGTTGAAAAAGGAGAAGGTTTACCAAGTTCTACCAAGAAGTCTAGTTTTAGAGTTCAACTTATTTGCGTGTTGATATATATTACCAGAAAAAAAGACATAAAGCCTAAAATAAAGTTAGGAAGAGAGAGAGAGAGCACATAATATGTGACATGACACTATCCATATAAGCGAGACATATTTATCTGGTTTGCCTTTTCTCGGCGGTCATCTTTTGCAGGTGTCAAGATGGCTTTTTGTATCAACTTCATTTCATTCAGTTAATGACCCTGTCATTTCTTGATGTCAACCTTAAGTGACCATTTCTAGGTTCGATGGCTCGACACGTATGTACCTTGTAAAAGATATTTGGTAGGTGTAGGAATTTTGAATTTAACATGATTCCAACTTACCATTCAAGACTGCTAGCCATCTTCGCCCAACATGCTTGCAAGATGACGTTTCAAGGTGTGGATACACTCTGATATTTTCGGCTGCACTTTCTTGTTGAACATTGATACACAACGATTAGCAATCTGAAAATAGCGATACCTATTACTTTTTAAAGAGCTAGAAGTAACGATTTTGCCTGAAATTATTGAAATGTAGGCTTTTAGATCAAACAGTTGCTTTTCATAGACCAGAGGATAATGTTTTCATTCATAGCCTTCAGGCGTTGTCAGGGTAACAAAAAAGGACAACATGTTATTATAGTTCCATTGTGCTAAATTCTATTTGTGCACCAGTCGGAGCAAATCAACAATTTTGGTTTAAAGAAAGTGAGCCGAATCGATGTTATGAGAAAGTCGTGAATATTTAAATAACACTTGACAGCGTTTTTTCATCTCGGATATTTCTCTTGGATGTAAAGTAAGCAGGTGAATCGAATTTGACGCGAAATCCAGTCAATACTCCCATCTTCCAGCAAGGAAAGATTTGCTTTTCAATGCGGCGCAACACTTTATCTCCGTACAGCTGCTAACAGTGATTGACTGTCACGGTTACACTGCTGAGGTCAGTATAACAGTTCCCCGAGATATCTTTTAGAAAGAACCACGTTTTATCACTTGGCTCTAATTGAGAATGCTACGATATCAGAGAATCCAGTTGGGTCAAGAATGGCTATAGGCAAGACGATCTGAAACTAAAAGTGCGTGTTTGTCATTCCTGAATTGCTTTAAAGGACAATTTATGTTTGTAAATAACAAAAAAATCATCAAATGACCAAGAAAACAAAGAATCACAGATAGGAATAACATTACTTACTGATGAAATACCAACATCTGTCCTTTATCCTGGGCAGTAATAATAATATTTTATTATTCTCTCAACCCAAAATCTGTTTAAAGAAGAGGTTAATATGATCTAGAATGTTTTCAGCTTCAATGGCAGCAGAAGATCATTTGAAGCAGCAGACTTCGGGAGGAAACTTAAAATTTTTTTTGTTTATAACTTTTAAATTTAAGGGGGATTGTGTATTGTCAAATGCCCACCTTTATCCCGTCACCCCCGCCCCTACTGTGTATTCAAGAAAAATTAATCGATTGTGTGTCCTGCATCTAGCATCGAGCAAAGTCAATAGACACAGTAAAGACTTGAACAAGATGGTTTTGAGAATAATCATCGAAGAATCATTACAACAGCGATTAGAATGTGTTGAAGTCACTCACGAAACTACACCTGTCTGAGACACCGCAAGTTACTGCATAGTTAGGGAAATGTGCATTGCTTGGGAAGCTCAAATCATTTGATCTTAAGGGAAATGTTTGCATGTTAATTGGTATTTTACAGTAAGACAAACCTCTTCAGTTTCGGAAGCGCTGCTAGTTAACAAGTATGGAAACATGAGCATGTAGTTTACGAGGTGCAAATCATTTCACAAATGGAGAAACATATACATATGGTTTCAGAAACTGAAATCATCTAACAGTTAGGAGAAATATTAGAAACACCTTACTGCTGGTAGATATGCTAGCAAGGTATAGCTGTTGCAGCAATAATCATCCAGATATTGATATGTAATGACCTTCTAGCCTTTGTTAAAAAGGTATATGCTATCATGCCAAACCTATGGCCAGCTTGGGGAACAAAGTTCTGATAGTTTTAACGCTTTGTATATATGTTCAGTGTTTATATATATACATATGTGGTACAAAGTTGTTGATAGAGAATTATTTCTGAACTTTCATTCTAATATTATATTTATTGGCACTGTGTGTATACTATCCACGCCCTGGGCTGACAGTGTCCGTATTTCTACTTATCTACGTCAAGGTGTGGTAGACAGACAGACAGAAAGACTCTCCACAACAAACGATTTACAAGGAGCTGCTCCTGTTTTGAGAGCGAACCGATTTTCTATCCCTGACAAGAATACTGGCCAATTTATCTACCCTGATGTGGTCAAACGGAGCAAAGGGGTTGATGTCAGTAACTTGAAGACATAAATGGGTGGCTCGAAGTAGTTGAAAGTTATTATCCGGTAACTACAAACCAGAGAAGGATAATCACGAGAATGATGATGACGTTTGACAAGATTGTGATGATGATCTAAATGATCATCATTATTCTGATGAGTTATTGGTTATGATGGTTATGAACTTTATCATAAATTAATAAATGAATTCCATTCTATCAAATAGGGAAGCCAAACCATTTAACAGATCCAATGAAACATTACTGGATCCTTTCGGTATGTGTAAAGTACATGCAAAGATAACAGTTTGCGGTAACTTGTACCAAAAATTGATCTGAAGATGAAATCTTCTTCCCGTTTATTTGATAAGTCTGACCCATGATCGCATGAGACCAGAATATAATCTATATTTTATATGTATTCTGACTCAAAATAAGTTTGAATTCCTGTGAAATAGATTATGGATGAGAAGGTGTCTAGGAAGAACTTTGTTTGAAAGGCAGGAAATGAGTCCTTAGTTGAAATTAGTCAAACTAAACAGATTATGATTTTGACTGAGAAAAAAATGTGTTTCTTTTTTCACGCACAAACATGATAACATAATCAAGAAAATCTAACAACTTGGAGTGACAATAGATGCCATAGAAGGAACGAAGGCTACAATGTCAGCAGCCTGTTTCAAGTGGAGATAGCTATCAAGGGATATTATCGACATGGGAATGTCTGTGGAACCACAGGTGAACACATTCAACACCATAATAAGCTCTGTTCTCCAATTAGGAACAGAGATGTGGGAATTACGGGGAAAAGGAAGAGAGAATATTGGAAAGAAATAGAAATGATGATTTTGTCAAGAATAAAAGAAGTATCATTAAATGGCAGACTATTGTGTACCAACATAGGAAGTGAATTTGGAGTCCATGACATCAAAGAGACAAATTAAAATTGAATGGGCATATAAGGAGAATAGATGCGAAAAAATCTATGAGAGAGGCGATGACAGCAGTTACAATAGGAAGAAAACGTAGGATAAGATCAAGGAAGAGATGGATAGACAATATAAAATTAGTCATGAATAAATTGCGCGTTTAATATTATGGTGCCCTGGACAAGCAGACCTGAAGAACTAGGGCCCGGGAAGCTGACCGTTCAACAAGGCTGAAACATTTGTCTTACGGAAAACAGATAAGAATAATTTTATGCCTTATAAAAATTCAGTATGATAATTACTAGTTAGAAATCAGATTCTTTCTGTTCCATATTTATATTTTTCGTTTACATTGAAATATAAAACTCAACTGAAACTACTTAACAAAAAAACTGAAGATTGAATTTTTATGACCTTTTGAAAGTTATCATTTCAAATCCTCTCTCTCAACAACATATACAACAAAATATTAAATTTGATAATTCCTCTTTGGTTTTTTTGGCTAAATTCTAAATTACATTTTGCAGTGGTATTACTAATGAAATTCAAAATTTATCGCTGCTATTATTTAAGCTAAGCAACCATAGTATCCATGTTCTATCTAGGCCAATACATTTGCTTTCTACCACTACCTAAGAAAGGAACATATTTCCTTAGACTCATATTTTATCACTGTCTGCAAGGGTATGAAAATACAAGTAGATATCCCAAACTATGAAATCCCCCAGCCGTAGCAGTTTACGCAAATGGTGCCCACGCGTATGATGCGTGAGAATTGCAATGCCTTGTGCACATAATCATAACGGTAAAACACTAAAGAAAGGTATTTGTGAAAATCTATTATTCACTTCATAGTAAGCATACGTTTTGTAACCGAAATTGAACTAATCAAGCTTCGAAATTAAATATACAAGGAACAACATAGGCTCCTTAATATGATAAAAAGATACCAAGGTGTTCTGTGTATAATAGCTTATCTATTTCTCCTACCTGTAAACGGTATAAAAGACATTATGTTTTACAAGGTAGCTATCCCGGGTATAATTTGGTTCCATAAATACTTTTCAAGCCAAGGATGCAAACTTTCATTGTTTTAAAGGAAATCTATACCTTTTATTGGCGTATCAGTTGATGACTGAAGTGCACAAGAGGATAGATTTAGCTTGGTGATTCTGCGACCTCCCCTTGACAAAGCCAATTGTTTGGCTAAATCCTTTTCTGTTCGAATAATACACTCTTGGTTGCAGTACTTTACCTGTAAAGTAGCAGCACAAAAACCCTGTGGTGGTCCAATTGTGCATCTAGTACCTTGAGTGATGCCTCAAAATGTGACCACGAGATACGTGGTTTCTTTCATCTGCAGTTACTCGACTGATAATAGTCACTTTGTTTTGTTTGACCATTTTTATATATGTATCATCGTCTTCTCTTTCCTTCTCATCTTTTGCTAAAAAAGACTATAGTTATCTCAAAACATGCGGCTTCTTTCAATGCAATTCAAACTTCAGTTGTGTTTTTGCGTCTGAGGACCTTCTCACTTGCCTTGAAGTTTATGACGTTAACACGTTATGTATTGTAATATAAGTAAGACTTTCCCCGTAGCTAAGATACTCAAAACAGACCCTCATTATCGAATCAGACTCCGAGGACTGTAAATGAGACATCGGCATTTTGAAAAGTTATATCTTAAGTTTGTTGATGAAAACAATTTTTCCATAAGCCTTCTGTCTTATTCCCACCTGGGTCGTCAATCACAGTGTTGCTTCAATCATCGTAATTTAAAACCATTTGGTTACTTCGGTCACCCCAACACTCCCTTCTCCTCTCCCTAGCATGCCATACACAAAAATGCCACGAATCAGCAAAATTGTTCTTCCCAAAACCATTTATCCTGTACTCCTTGTACCCTGTACTCCATCTGCACGATATAAGCTATTGTATTTGTAATCTACAACTGTTTCTTCAAACACCTGCATCGCCTTTTAAAGACAGTGCACAATATACTTCCAAAGATTTTGCACGGATTTCCCTTCTGTAATCTCATTATTACATTGTCTTTTATGGATGCTGGATGTTAATAGAGTTACTTTAAATTCGTATCTCTGCCAGAGTAAGATATTTTTATCTGTGCTTGATTATTTGATTGGAAATGTGCTATGGGAATATTCAAATCTTTATTCAAAACAATATGATATTTAATGAACTAATGGCATTTATCAGATGGCAGCGCGGAAGCCAAAGTAAACGCCACTTAATTGAAATACAAGTTCTCTTTTTAAACAGATGTGGAGTATGGTATAATAGGGATTTATTTAAGAGGGTCCTTATCCTCATCAATGCAATGAAAAGTTTAAACGTCTAAGAACTGTCTTAACGTCTCGTGAGGAATACGTCCCGCTGCAGTCACCAACACTGCTTGCTCAGTAGGTAGAGGCTTGCGGGAGAATCCTTGTTAACTTGTGAGTTCCTTAACCATATGTTTTGAATTTGAATACATTCTTATATTTTTTTGCTCCGTCGAAATCTGGATAATGACCTATCTCTGAAGATTGCTTGTACATAAGCCCATTATCCGCGCGGTACAATCTTCTAATGTTCAAGCATGACGAGTGCAAGAGCTGATATTTCTCCACAATAGATAAATCTTAATGCCTGTATGCCATTACACTCATGTAATGTAGCTTAAAGAAACATTTTGATAGTTGTTAGCCAATAACTTGCTGTTTTTCATAAATTATTATATTGTTGTTTCCAATAAAATTTACTTTCGTACATTAATTATTAAAGCTGGACTTAAAACGTACTGCCTATCACTAAGTCAGCGTGATGAAATTTTCGATAAGTGAAAAAGGGTCATAGAGATCTGGGGACTAGTAGCGT
This sequence comes from Carybdea cf. marsupialis auct. non (Linnaeus, 1758), assembly GCA_010016065.2. Lineage (NCBI taxonomy): Eukaryota > Metazoa > Cnidaria > Cubozoa > Carybdeida > Carybdeidae > Carybdea > Carybdea cf. marsupialis auct. non (Linnaeus, 1758). The sequence continues at coordinate 40,845 of JAAAKL020000167.1, forward strand.
ATTGCAGATGGAGCGATTTCAGTGCGAAGATTGGGCTTTCAATAGCTCCGTAGAACAGCTGGCGTAGCAAGTCACACGTTGCGGTTTTGTTTCCATGTTGGAACAGTCTAATTTCCCCATCTACTGAATTTCCGCCTTAGCCAAATTAAGTCAGAAAAACTTGCTAACTACCTTTACATCTCTATCCCTGAAAATTTTCCTTATATCATATGCATTTTAAATACGTCAGTTTTCGAAAAAGCTGAATCCATAGAATGAAATAAGCTATTAGACAGTAGAAAAATCATTCACCTTTAAGCTAGAGTCAGTCCTAAAGAGTGCCCGTGTAGTCTTGCTAGTATACATCTTGCATATTCTCGCTAGCAACCATTTTGGAAGATCCTAGTTTTGTTTACCCTATGTTGGACCTGATTAATAATAGGATATAGCGTCACCTCTTGTCAACTGGAAGAAAAACCCCATACTTTGCACGTATATCAATTCAGAGATATTCTTCAGCTTGTCTCTGCAACTAGCATGAAAAGTACAATCAGACTCCACCACATAGGATATAACTTTGGAATTTTCCATCAAATTTTCATGACGATAAAACGTACAATTTTCAATTTTTTCATATTTACATTCATATCATTCATTTCATATCAACTTTTCCTTCACAAATCGATGACACTTGTCTGTTAGTAGTTTGCACTTCATCCCATGGAACCCCTGATCCCTGGAAGGATGGGTAACAGATTTCATGATTTGATTTCTACGGCAAAACTCATGAAAAAATCATGAGGAATTTTGGGGGGCTTGTAAAAGGTTTGACTTCAATTTCAGATATTAACATTAAAACGTAATGCAAAAATGTTCTTTGTAAGTTTAATACGATACGGGAGAAATAGAAGATAATGTCACCAACGGGTTTCATACCAATGACCCACATATATGCCTCGTATAACCACTGAGATATTTAAACACCTCTGATAACATGATTTATTTCTCTAGTTGCCACCTAAGCTCCAATCACTCTACTGAAGAACATGGAAATGTAGCTCTACGCATTTTGGAGACCAGCCTGTATGCGCTATGTGACTTGACCATGGAAGGACTGTCATCCGGCGCATCAAACTGTCCAAACCACATTCAAGGCTGCAACGTAATTTTTAGAAAAAGAGCTAGTGGGGCGGCCAGAGAAATCAAATTGTTTTGAGCATTTTTTAGCTCAACTGCAGACATCAAAAACCATTTGGTCAATCATCCAAAATTCCTCATACCTGCAGAATAGAGGAAAACTACCTTTAAATTTGGCAACACTCTTCTTAATATTTCTTTGAATTTCTTCATTGGATCTTAGAAGGAATATCCCACGATTTTCTTTAATGATTTCTTTCTATGCTAACCTCAAGCAGAATCTGAAATTTCAGATTCATGCTTTACCGCTCCTTTATTTGCTTATTACTTATCACTCAATAGAGATCCTTCAAAGGACAGAGGAACTTTAGGAACTACCTTTTAGTAGATCAACACTCTCGAAGAACCCGAATTTTCTTTTATATGACATGGTAGATCAAACAGATTTATTTTCGAATAACTGTGATGATGTTTGAAGAGAGCCGAAATAAATGTTAGCTGTCAATGCTAACTAAATTTTGCGGCAAACAATATCCATGAACCTTTATTAAACATATTTTATTGCCCTGTGATGATCATCTAGCATTAACGTTCAATTTTCTCTATTTCCTAAGCAACTTTACTAGATTTCGCAATTTGAGTTCTTTCCCTCTACTGAATAAAGGCTTTATAGTACGAGATCATAAGAGACCCGCCGCTAATATTAACAGGTTTACAAAGCCCAAACTGTTTAGAAGGAGTACATTATTGCTCTATAGATAAGTGCGTTATTTAATCTGTAAACAATATCTGCCAATATTCGTTAAACATGCTAAAAATATTTCTAATCATAGTTTTAACTATATAGAAACAGAGCGTAGAGATCAAGAGCCTATCTATCTAGTTCCTTGCTTGAATTATTTGAACGATTTCCCAGATTGTAGAGGATCTAGTGGGTATGGCATGACCATCTTCGAAATCACACACACGTTCCATTATTCAAGCGTATTTCAGATATTGAAGCATCACAATTGCTCTTCGATTAATGTCTAAAAACGCCTGATACTTATCGTATTTTTGGCGGTAGATTGTTGTTCTGCGAAACAAAACGAAAAGATCTATGATATAATACTTCAATAGAAAACACTTTCAAATACCTTGAAGAAAATCTAAAGATAATGCTCATCATCAAAATATACTTTGCGTATTTTTCTTCCCTCTTCATAATACCTTACCGACTCCGATCTTTTACTTTCAAGGTCTTATGGCTAAGCTATTAATTCATATGAACGTTTGATAAATACTATGATCTTAAAAGGCCCTGCAAATAGTTTAATGACTTCAAAAATGTTTAATTAGCAGGTCAGGCTCTACCGTAGATGTAATTCATGGAGTGCATGCGTTAAGCTAGTAAAGATGTACATTTTTATCATAGACCTACTCTGTCCATAACTTACCTCTTCTTTCATTCAGCCTTCAGTCTTTAACTGGAATGACTTTCAAGGACTATTTGATTTAGACTTTTCTATTTAGCTGGTTAACGTTTTGTTAGCCCCAAAAGCCATACATCGCAACAAGAAAGACGTACTCTTCTCAGCACCAGCTTGCGCATGCGTTCTAGGCTACTTTTGCTTGACATGAAAAAGATGTTTGTACGCTGTTTGCTTTAATCACATGACAACGTAGTTCTTTCGTAGTCTCACTCGAACTTTCCATTCAATGCTCAGAAAGACAAAACAATACAATAGCCTAATATCTGACAATTCGACTGATAACTAAACTAGTAAAAAACAGGAAGTTATTTTAGTTTTAGGATATACTGTGAAAAACACTAGTGACAATAATGTGTACACGTTTTTGAAAGAAAAATTCTATCGGATATTTTTATTTATTGTTTTTTCCACATCTAGCTAACCACCTTCAACTATTTTGTTGCGGTCCCGATATATTTTAAAATGTATGTTTTCTGAGAGTACACGATATAGAAAGAAAATAAGTTCTAATAAATGTGCAGGAGTTCAAATAAAATTTGCATAAAAGATAATTTATATTGCTGTTATTATAATGAAATCTAATGATATTTAGTTCTTAGAAAACATGTTCATTTGTGGAGATAACTAAAGTTTGGGAGGGGGGGTGCACAACGTGATCATGACAACGTTGACGAATGGAGGAATGTTTAGAACTTTGTAGTCACAAAATTTTTGTATTACTGCAATGCTTTCAAAATGTCTGAGCTTTAGGAAATTTATTTCCTTTTTAAGGTAATTAGCTGTTTTTCTTATATATTTTGATATACCTGAATTTGATTTTCAAGTTGGGTAAGCTAAAAGGCCTTTTTATTTGTTATGTATATCAATATATATATATATATACATTTTTATATATATAGATCTCATAAACATGAAGTGCTTATATATATATATATGTGTGTATATATATGAGTATATACATTTGAGGTGTTAAGGTGACAAGGTGTTAAGGTAGTCATATTAGTAATTTTGACAGTTTGTATTTTAAAAAACGAGCAGATAGTAAGTGGAGACACTTTTTGCAATAATAGTGAGATAGTTTTTTTTGATATTTAACTTTTTAAATCCTTTTGTTATCATATTCCTGTTATCAAGTTGCAATTTTTTCTCGTTAGTATTGTAGAGCTTACATTTTAGCATGAATACTTAAATGTAGCCTGCAATGGATTTTTGTTTCTATGGTAATGAAGGTTATGGAGTACACCTGTGGTCCTATGCCCCCTTAACTATATTATCAAAGGAAAACATCGTATTCTTAGTGCTGCTATGAGGCAGGGCCCAACTCAGATAAAATGTTTCTCAGCTGCATATTGCAAGTCAGCACGGACTTAATGGAATTCACTATGCTATTTATTTCCGTCTTCTTCCTCTTTTCCCATGCAGTCTTCACTTTGTTATCAATATCAGCAGTCTTGCCGAGACTTTCTCGTTGGTTATCTTATTTTTCAAACTTGTTAATGTATTTTTCATGTAATCATACCTGATGTAAAAACAGAAGGGCTGATTATATTACACACAGCTCTTTCTTTCCATTCTCTGATTAAAATGTCTCTCAGCATAACAATCGTCATCAACAGTATTAGCAGAAGAAGCAATAGCACATGCATTTATTACTATATCTTAGCTGATACAGTTTAATGACACTACATACACCGTTAACTACCAATAACCGTTGTAAGCTACCGACAGTAAATGCTCCCACTATACCCTAGCACGATTTTGAACAAAAACAAGTAGACGGAGTTTTCTTCCAGGATATTTCACGTTCTTTGACACACCGTTACGTAAAACATTTACACGAAAGTAGGAATTATTTTTTCTGAACTCGTACAAATAGATACATCACTCTATTTTTGTGTATAAATACTCTGATATTTAATTTTAGCTTAATACAGTCGCCTACTGTCAATAGTCTGCATTAATAAAACTATTCTCGTTGTAATAGCTTTGTTAGTGCTAAAGTTATCCTATATTCTATATAAGACCATGGTTTTTTATTGGGAAAAGTCTATTTGAACCTATTGAAGATATCTCATCATATGTGACGTGCTGTTGAAAACACATTCATTGCACAGCACTTCAATTTAAATAAAACAAAATAAAATTATATGTGCAAATAAAAAATTCGTGTCACAATTGCTCATCCATGAAGTGTCAAAATTCTTTATCTTCAGGTTGTTATGCCAATAGTCTTTGAGCCAGTCTAAGTCGCCTGTTCTAGCATTCAATGAAACAGGACTACAATATGGTTTATTTTGTGCTGCACGAGCGACAAGCTGTTTTAAATTTATTACTTGGGAAGCAGTTTTTAATGTGCTCACGTCAAAAGCATATCCTAGGCAAAGCTTGTGCGAAAATATCAAAAGTCTTCAAAGAAAAGCGACCTAAAAATATATGTTAAACAACATGTTTATGTTTCTTCATAGTTAGAAACTCCGGAATATGAGTTACATATGAGTATGAATATGAGTTACATATGAGTATGAATATGAGTTACATATGAGTATGAATGTGAGGAACATTAAAGCGACATCAATCGATAAACATCACGGCCGAGAAGACATTTTAACCCATGTGATATATCTGCGTAGTTGTTGTGTTTGATAAAATCCCATCTAACAAACCTTAAATGAATCTTCATATTTAAAGTCATAAAAAATGCTCTTTTCTGAATCTCTTAATTGTATAAAATACTCTTTAAAATTTTTTCAAAAGGTTGAATTTATAAAACGCCAAATAAGCAATTCGTATCGTTAAAAGAAGCACTTCGTAATACTTACGGCTTCCAATAGCACTTCTGTGTGTCAAATCTTGCAAATCATAAACGATTGAGTTACTTCACTTCCCAACTGAGTTGAGAATGTTGTGAAATCTATCTGTTTCGTTATCATTTGTCACTGAAATACCAAAGCCTGGGCTTATTCAAATGCACATAGTGAAAAACACCTGCTCCATCATTTATGAAGAGAAATAACCTTCCAGAAGGAAAGGATGTCCTACAGAAATCCGTCTTTTCATTATTTTGGCTAGAATTTATGAGACACGACCAAGAGGTTTATACCTCATTTCAGCTTTATATCGAAATGGATTCTGCTTAATAACATCACAGGGAGAGAAATATCTCTACCAAAGCTTAATGGTTTGATTTAAATAGGAAAACTAGAAGTTTATGCGGTTTGAAAAATTGTTTAGCAGCTGGGTGTTATTGGAAATACTGCATTTATAAGCAACATCTTATCACGCGATGGTGGTCTATCAAACATAAGAGACAAGAACATATTTTTCAACATGATTTACGGTAATTATTACATGCCTAAATTTACTATGCTATCTTGATATTGTTTGAAAGAAAGTTCTGCTAATGGAATACACTGAAGCATGGGCTAGCGACTTCATTGAAGCTTCGATAACAACATTTAATGAGTTGAAATTATGGTTTCTGACGAGAAGTAGTCTTTCATACCTTAAATGGATAAAGCAAGTTAAAATTGTCATACTTCTTGTGATGTAATGCTTGGCTGTAAGAACAATTGTATATATAAAACCCTCTTTGTATAAACCGTGCACACACTCGGCATGTGTGTAGTAGCTTAATATGCTCAGCTTGAGCAAGTGTACAAATTTAACTCCATAGCTCAGTTGGAAGAGCATCACGCCGCGAATACTTAAGTCCCGGGTTAGAATCCCGGTGATGGCATTTTCACTTTTTTCTAGTATCCTTTCAAACTTGATGTTTTCAAATCCTCTCTTCTTGATAACACTTTATGCTTTCAATGGGCTCTGGACAGCATGATGGGCCAGATGGAAGTCCTTCCATGGTCATGTCACATGGCACGGAGAGGTTGTTCTCCAAAATTGCGTAGTGCTAGATAAGGTGTCCACCGGTGGATTCTCAGGAGCTAATGTGGCGAGTAGAGAAAAATGAACTATGTTATCACCGGGTCACCACAGCTCAGTTGGCAGAGGAGAACGCCGCGAATGCATAGGTCCCGGGTTCGAGTCCGTGTGGTAACATCATTATGTTTATAATATACACTAAAAATTTCGTCTACTCCACGGACTATTATAGGTAAAGTTTGCTAGTATGAGGAGGCGAGTTAGCTCGGGTGATAGAGAGCTGGTCTAGCAATCATAGAGTTGATGGCCCTAGTCCACCCTTGGCCATCAACTTGAAAGCTTCCAATGCAAAACTAACAGTAAAATAGGTACCTGGCAAAAGCTAGGGAAGAATAAGGCAGCGAAGAAAAAAACTGGCCTCCCTACCTCACCATGCCGAGGCTCAGGATATGTGATTTGTTACCATATCACATTCCCTACGATCTGTAATAGAGTATCTTTACCTTGTGACAATTGCATAAAATGTTAAATTTGGCCTTTCCTGCTTTTGGTCCCTTCCTCTGCAAAAAAATCGCATTTTATGCATCAACTCAATGTTTCTCCATAGTTTCCTGATATTTGCTTAAAACTATGCAATGATCAACCGTATTCACCCTGGGGCTTGTTGCGAGATTTCCAGCATTTGAGGGATGGGGGTGGGATGAGTGGATGCTAGTAGGCCAGCAAGTATGAAAAGGCTTATAATTCCATGAATGCTTTATCTATTACATTCTCAAACTAATGGACTTTTAGATCTAAGAAAACGCAGATACTTATTATGATTGAAAATACCATGTCATAGGGCAGCTTACAAGTACTTCAGCACTTTAAGACAATCCGTTGCTACATACATTTTGACATTCATTGTTTAAAATAAGTCTTTAATGAAATATTCTGAATTTAATTTGCTTAGGAAACAATAATGGTCTTTCACATATAAAAAATGCTTCATTTTCAACGAGAAAATGAAAAAAATCTAGAAAATTAATATTCATCAGTCCCTACATTTAAAAGCAATTAAAATGCATTTCATGCAGGATCAACTTTTCAATATGGAAAAAATTTTCTTCAGGCATTCTATCTTACATGTCTTTTAGTTTAAATGGGGCATATCTTTTAGTTTACAGTAAAATATATAAAATCGTATGTCGGCCATGTCGAACAACTAGCAATGGAGTCCATGGAAAATGGAACCCATCCTGTATTTTAAACGAGATTTATGGATGATTGCTATATAATGGTATAGAAACGGACATCTCCATGCCCTAAAGAGCAAACTGGAGAACAAGTCAGTCGTAAGCTTTACCTTTGCACTAGAACAGGAGGGACTTATCTCACTTCTGGATGTTAACATAAGCCGAGACAACTAGAAATACGAGACGAGTGTTTATCGAAAGAGACATACAACGGTCAATGCCTTGACTTTAAGTCCACATCACCATTAAAATACAAGTACGCTTTAATTGGGACATTTTTAAAATATGGCCGACACGATTTGCTCTAATTGGCATAATCTCCATCAACAACAGCTTATAATAAGAAGAACACTCATTAAAAATAACCACCCTCAACTGCTAGTCGATACTACGACAAACATTTTTTTAAAAATAACGTCACTATGAAGGATAAAACGGTCAACGAGACGAAGGAGCAGGTCACGCTCTACTACAATCGGCAATAGTCATCCTATGCCGAAAAAGAGGAAAAGATCCTAAATTCTATAATACACAGGCATGTTCTACCAGAAATTCCGGCGCAGAAGTAAGATTGATGGTTTATTACTGCTGTAAAAAAGCTAAGAAACGTATTAAACAAGAGAAAAGCCATTGATGAACACACGGTATACTGATGCTCCATGTAACCGCAGCAGTAATAATTACATTGGAACCTAATCAAAACAACACAAAAATGGCACCATCAAGCTACACCTTCATGAACACAGCGAGAAAATAGATATCAAAAACCATGTGACAGTTTGCTTTCGGTCCTTGAATACTGTTGAGCTACAAATCGCTGAAGTACTCCTTATAAAAAAGAGACACTAACAATCAATAGGAATGATGAATGTTTACCCTTACATTTACATTATTTTAAGATTTTAACGCTGGACACATGTTAAACCATACCATTTATTCATTTATTTAATTATCCATTTACATAATTTTAACATATATTTTACACGTTTTATTGCTTCTAGAAATAATTTTAATAGAAAGTTACCTCTTATTTGATATTCCCATCACCCCGTCTTATTCACCACCATAATTTTAAATAGTCCATTCATTCCAACACCTATTCACGTTAGTATTTAGTCTGTTGTTTAACATTTGCATGAAACTTATTTCTTTCGTGAATATTTAAAATCTTAGATTCTTCTCTTATTATTGATCTGTAGACTGAATTTCTTTACTTGACAATAGCAACAGCGAATACCCGAAACATTGTGCGAGTATGTAGTATATCATATCACAAAATGGTATTATTTTGTTTCATTTTGCCGTTTTTACGATGGAAAATATACATTCAGAAATTTGGAGCCGCAATCCAATTATTGAAGGCAAAACTTGACATCAAGTTCAACAAATATTGCAAAAATATACATAAATAGGTATTTATTTTGAAAAGAGTAATAAAGATGCAGAAAGATAACTAGTGTTCCGAGGCAAACGTTTTGAGAAAAACATACCATACTTCAGTCTACGATTTTGGACTGTCATTTTTAAAGGGGTATTAAAGGAAGTAATCACATATTTGGATTTTGCCAAAATATAATGTTTTTATGTTAATGATGTTGGAAGTAAAAGTTTGAAAGTTTTGCGGTGTTACATGAAGAAAATAAACAAATGAAAGTGTTAGAGGAGGTTAACAGGTCCTCGGGAGTAGAATCGGGCCAATCAAAAGTTGAGTTTCTAGTGCAAAACCTAAATGAAAATTTCCTCTTTTCCTTCATGGAACGACCATCGGCAGATTATAAGTTCAGTGCTTTTTATTTTTTGTTCACCGTCAGTTCATGTTTTCCGAGTCAGTCCTCTAGGCTTTGAGTTTTGCTTTTAGAAAAGTTTTTGGCTAGGCTCCAATAGCCCAGTCATCAGTTACCAAGCACAGATATGAGGTATGAAAGCATCTGTGTAAATATTTCTTGACATAGTTTTTCTAACAATTTTTGTAAGAAAAAGGGTGAGCACGGATCCTTGATTAGCTAACTAACCAAACTCTTGGCTGATTTTTCCATTTACAACTACTTAAAATCCGAAATATTCGTATAACGTTTAGCCACAGAGATCACACACTAATCTATGTCCAACTCGACCATAGTTTACCAAACGGAGTGTCTCTATCTATGGAATTGCTGATGTTAAATATGCCTTCTCTTGTTCTTTGATCATTGATGAATGCACTTTGTGTCTCATGTATTAAGCCCATGTTCAGCAACGTTCTTGTCTCTTGTAAGGATGTCTTTTTTCAATTATTTTAAGTGTTTATTACTCCTCAGAATAAGATTCCTCGAATAAGGAATTTCTGTTACCTTGAGCTTTTAGGTAGTCTAACATAAATTGAGTAGTTTAAATCTACTGTCATATATGCTATTTTTGAACAGTTGATTAAATGTTTCTGCTATACAGAACTTGAAACTTGCGTCAAGTGACGGTTTCGTATTGCTAAACTTTTCGGCAGACACTGGTCTTAGCAATCATCTGGAGTGAAGGGAAAACAATTTCGAGTAGGATTTATAAGAAATGAGAGGATGAGAACATGATGTTATTAATAACACCCATATGAGTGACACTTTATCGGACAATTGTGTTATTAAGAAACGTCTAAGTTGTTTCCGACAAAGCGCAGGTTTCTTTGTGTTGATAAATGCAGCTCCCAGAGTGACGAAATGGAATGGAGAATGCCCTTGTGCTAATAATCTAAACGAATCCTCTTGGTAACTGTCGGCGTAAGACTGATTTTAATCATATATCACCGAATCACCAATAACACCTACGGTATTTTTGATGCATCGACTGCTACAGCCACTCCAGTCTTGGTACCATTAAGGGCGTGATGTCTCATTAATTGGCGGGATCACGTAGCACGGCCGTTGCTGTATTCTATAAGCTACCTGGGGCCATACGTGGGGGGTGTGGAGCGCCAAGAGTCCGGAGTACTATATCAGCATTCTGTAAGACGCCACTTGTGGCCGACATAAGTATAAAGGTACTACTCATAACAGAAAATTACAACAAGAAATGAAAAATGATAAACGATTACGTTTTTATTATATAAAGTACAGGTACATGATGCATCGTTGGGTGCGACCGACCCTCCTTTTGAACTTTGATTAAGCATAAATTTACACTCAAGGGCGCAGCTCTTAACCTCATTATTGCCTCTTGCTGCCTATACAAACTACGCTACCTGTACAAAATAATTTCTTAAATGCTGAAGTTACATGCGTTGACTTGTTGAATTTCACTCAAATCAAGTTTCCTTTCGATTTGAGCACCCCACCTCTAAACCGTTGACGCTAATGTCGGTTATTAATATTTTTATTGTAGTAAGTGTAAAAGATCTTATCGCAATTGCTAAAGTGGTTACCTAGCTCATACCAGAAATATAAAAACCTAGGAAATCACACTTAGTTGGAGAGAAATCTTGTATATATAGCTGCTTTTGTTAAGTTGCATCCTTTTCTCCAGGGGCGAATATAATCGGATTGCTCCCTTGTGACCAAGAATTGGAGTTCTTTATGGATGGTTAAAAGTTTGTAATGGTGACCTGTCGCTACGACCTATCTTGTCAGCAATCAGATGACATCCTTATTATGTATATGCTTCTTTGCTTTGAACTTTAACTACTAATTACTATATCTTTTTTGACTATTTTTCATTTCTACTGAAGTTTGTAATCAACCTTGGTCCTTAACGTATTTATATGGCAGGTTTGAGAATGCTTCATTGCTAAGCAACATTCCTTTAGATGAAATTATAAAGATTTGTGAGATGAACACTTTCGTGGACCAACCGCTACTTGATGATTGTTTTCTCTCGGAACAAGTTACTTAAGCTTTCCGTTAAATGCAATCATTTCTTTCTTGATTGCCATTTATATCATCAGGTAGTGTATGTCGGTAATGGGTTCCCATTTTTTTCCCACATCAGCTATTGCTTTTTTATGTTTGAACGAGCAACTTCGGCTTCACGAATTCCATCTTTATTTTCGCCTCGTGAATCGTAATAAATACGTCGATGATTTTTATGTTATTTTCTAGTCTAGTGACCATGAATACTATGAAAAGAAACAAAGCAGCAGGACCAGACAACATCAATACAGAGATGCTGAAAGCACTTGATATGCAAAACATAAGAACACTGAACAAGTTTTGTAACAACATTTACAAACGAGGGGCATACCCAGGAGACATGAATGATTCCATCTTCATCAGACTACCCAAGAAACCAAAAGCCACAAGATGCAATGAATATCGCACTCTCAGCCTAATGAGTCATGTCTTGAAACTCATTCTGAAAATCATATTGAGAAGAAGTAAAGAGACCTGGGAAAATGAAGTCAGTGACACTCAGAGTGGTTTCGTGAAAGGAAAGGGAACCAGAGAAGACATATTCAATCTCAGAACAATATCAAAGAGATACCTGAATATGAACAAGCCAGTATATGTCTGTTTCATTGATTATGAAAAAGCTTTTGATCCTGTGAATCATGAAAAGATCATTGAATGTCTGAAAACATCTGGTACAAGGGAGAAAACGATCAAGGTAATCAAGAATCTGTATTGGACACAGAAAGCTTTCATCCAGCTTGAAAACCAAATCAGCAGTGAAATAAAGATAAAGAGGGGAGTCCGACAAGGATGTGTTCTATCGCCCAGCCTATTCAATCTTTACACAGAACACATATTCAGAACCATAGAAGACCAGAAAGGAATCAATGTCGGAGGAAGAAATGTGAACAATCTTCGATATGCTGATGATACAGCATTACTGGCAGAAACACCAGAGCAACTACAAAACATCCTGAACAAGATCGATGAAGCTGGGAAACAGTATGGCATGAAGATCAACGCCAAAAAGACCAAAGTAATGACCATCTCAAAAGCAGAAAGGAATCCATGCAACATCAAGATCGGAGAAGACACCATAGAAGAAGTGCAGACCTTTGTCTACCTAGGTCAACTTATATCACAAGATGGAAAGAATGAACAAGAAGTTATTAGAAGAATTAACATTGCAAGATCAACCTTCAACAAAATGAAATATACCCTCACAAATAGAGATATCTCACTTAACACCAGGAAGAGAGTCATGAAATGCTACATTTGGTCAACGTTGATGTATGGCTCAGAGACATGGACACTGACACCATCACTGATGAAGAGAATTGATGCTTTCGAGATGTGGGTGTATCGGCGGATGATGAAGATCCCATGGACAGATAGAATTACCAACAATGAAGTTTTGAGAAGAGCAAATGCCAAGAAGAACATCATGATAACAATCAAAAAGAGAACACTCAAGTATTTTGGACATATAATAAGAAGTGGAAACATCCAGAGAATGCTAATTGAAGGAAAAATAGATGGGAAGAGATCAAGAGGAAGACCAAGAACATCATGGACTGACAATGTGCTAGAGTGGAGTGGCAACACATCATACCACGAAGCAGTGAGAGAAGCATTCAATCGAAGCAGATGGAGAGCTGTGTCATCCAACCCACGACATGTGGATGGAACTTAGAGAAGAAGAAGAGACTAGAGAGTCCTCAGTCATTTCTATACTTCAGCACTTTTTGATCATAATCCATATGAATGGTTCTGATAAGAACTGGGCTATTTAAACGCAGGTACAACCCATATGCCAGTCTTGGGCTCCCACTCTGCGGCTACCCTAACCAAACTATGAGTTGTGAGCAAAATCACTTACCCAACTTGCTGCGGTGCTCCCTTCTTGCTTGGCATACCTCCAAACTTTGCAATAAGTAACATAAAGAATGTCTGAAGTACTGTGTAATTCGCTTTATTACTTCCCGTTTCCTATTATCGCATTGAATTGTCGCTCTCCTGGCAACAAAGGTTTATCCCTACACTGTAACGTCATCACTGCATCTAACTGAAAAGTAGCGGCCACGAAAACATACGCACGGTAAATAAATAAGTAAATAAATAAATAAATGAATGAATGAATAAATAAATAAAAATATATATACGCAAGACAGATTACCTTGATGTTGTCTCGCTTCTCTAACATCATAACAATCCCATAATCCTTCAGTGCCTTCAGGGATAAATGAGAACCATGATAAAAGATACCCAGAAAAGATACTAGATAATGTAGTCATAAATTGTCACTTTGACGTAGAAGCACCAGACAGGATGCAGCAACAATACTCATGGCAGTAACATCTTGAAATTTCATACTTCGAAACAGTCTTACATTTCGAATGATATTAGCGCAGAGCTCAAATTTGGTATACTGACCGGAAGCATTTAATAATACTGATATTATTAATAAATAAAAATGTTTGTTGGTGGCACAAAAGAATAAAACTGGACAATACAGCGGAAACATTTTAGTACTGAAAAGCATTTTCGTCTGACACTGTTCAGAGTATAAAATCGTCAGAATAAAATTGAGAAGAAAATCAATAGAACTTAACCCAACTGTGTATTAAAAGCAGCTAGTCATAAATCTGATTGCTAGATTGGTGATTTGACCAATCAGTGTCTGCGGATATGAATGGTTAACCGGAAAGGCTCAATGAAAAGAAAAATTATTTTTGTCTACAAAGAAAGGGTTTTCTTGTACTTATATTTATATAATAATACAACAATACAAAAATAAATGTAACATAAACGAATTGTAAATAAAATATGAAAAAATTACAAATAAAAGAAGAATGGACTAAAAGTAAAAAAAAAAGGCAATCAAGAAATCTGAACTTACTCTTTGAAAATGATGCATTTGTTGATAACAAACAGCACGATTAAAGTAGGCCAATTCACAGCTAGGATCCAACTCAACGGCCTTGGTCAAATCTCGGACAGCTAGAGCAAATGCTTTAATGTGATACTTCAGAGCTCCCCTAAAGAAATAACACAAGAAGTTATTCAAATCCTTGATTCCCGTCTCATATATTTATTGTCAATAAGTTCTCGTGGTTACTATTTGTGACAAGTGTGGCAATTTTTGGTTAGAAGAGATCGTTCACAGACTGAAAGAATAGTCTAAAATAACAACGCAAGAATTAGGCCAGAGCTGCAACGATTAGAATATTTTACTTACCATAGTC